>JAPTJF010000110.1:0-148107 GCA_029339195.1 Micractinium sp. NFX-FRZ | reverse complement strand
GGCTGCTGACTCATGGCTGGTGCAGCTTGAGACCCAGATATGCCTGGCCGCCTCAATGGACGCGTCCCGGACGCGGCACCGGCCCCACCGATGCGCACCACATGCATGCCCAGCTGCTGCTTCTGCGCTTTCTAGTTTTTGCTACGTTCACTGCCTTTGCCACTGCCTTCTTGCAAACCTTGGCTGCCTCGCTGTTGTACTCATTGGGCTCAAATGCGGCCGGCAGGCACCCTGCCTCGCTGCTGCCGCTACCGACCTGAGCACAGACCTGACATGCATGACCAGCAGGTCTCTGCTGCAATCAAATTGCCATCGCTCCCTGCCAGCTTCTGACACCGAATTTGTGAGGGCTATGAAAACCTGTGCGCTGCTGATTGCAGCCCTCTCGATCATGTGCTCGGCATCAAACTGCTGCCGGCACCGGCACCTAGAACGCCTATGCGGGTATGGTACTCCCGCACGCCCGATTCAGCGCCGAACAGCGCCTTTGCGGAATGCTCCACAAAGCCACTCGCTCGGCATGACCGCATGCAGCTGCTTTTGGCCCGGAAGCGGTCGAAGGGCTTCACACAATTTGCTGTGCGGCCTCCTGTGGCCTCCGGTGGACTTCCTAGGGCATCAGCAGGCAGCCACGTGCCTCCAGCATGCTCCAGCGTGGCTTTTCGTCCAAATTTTGTGTTTTCATACCCGCCTCTCTTTTAGCCAAAAAAGGGAGGAGGGAGGGTTGCCAAAACAAAAAATCCAGGCGCGGCGGCCTAATGTAGATAACCGCATGTCATGCACCCCTGTGCGTTGCCCCAGCGCTTCAGCGGCGGCGCGCCGAGGACAATCCTGCCGCTGCTGCTGCTGCTGCTTGAGCCCAGACCCACATGCCTTTACGCAATGTCAAATGCTTGGTAGTTCCATGCGTGTAGGTAGTCTAGGCAAAACAAGAGGGTGGACCGGCATGACAGGCTGGCGGGCGGTGGCGGCAGCGGCGCTGGGCAGCATCAGGCACCCTCTCCTGCGCATTGCGCATTCTAAGATGCGCATGGCACCATGCATGTGCTGAAGCTTTAGGCCGCCGCAGCCCGCTGCACGCCAGCCTGCGCTGGCGCGGCCTGCAACAACACGAGGCTCGCCATGGCCTTCAGAGCTGTGCTGTTACAGCTACTGGCAACAGTGCTGCTGATATCGGTCACAGCAGCCGCGCAGGTACGGTTGAAGAGGGCTGTCAACAGGCGTCAAGTTCAGCGACTTGAGAGTTTGCTGGCGGCATGTGTGGTATGGCTTGTGACGTGCACCTGGTTTCTGCATGACGACAGGGAGCGGCGCCGCGGAGCACTGTGCAGCGGGCCGCCGCTGCGCGCCGCCGCGCCAAGGGTACCGCGGGGCGCTAGAGGAGGGAGCTGTGTTCACCATGCATTCAGTGCACCACAACCACCTGCACTCCTCCCCACCCTTCTTCTATCCCCCACTGGCCGCAGGCCGGCGCTGCACCCCCGCCGCCGCTGCGCCTGCTGCCCTCCTCCCACGAGTGCCCCGACAGCGCGGTGCCGCCGGGCGCGCGCCCCACCTTTTACCGCGCCTGCACCTTTGCCAACCTGTACCTCTGGCAGGGGGTGGCCTACTATGTCGTTGAGGGTGAGTCAGGCTACAGCCAAGGTGCATGGCCCAGCCGGTGTGCCGCCTCGTGCCGCCTCCCCAGTTCCGCCCGTCCCGCCCTCTTGCCGCTGTGCAAGCACCGCCGCCCGCGTTGCCCCCACACGTGCCCCATGCAGGCGCCAGCCCCGACCCGCCCCTAGCCTCCCTAGGGCTTCGCTTCGAGATTTGGTCTAAACTGGAGGGGCCCGACGCTGTGCTAGGGTTTGTGCAGCCCATCACCGCTGGCAACTTTTTGCAGCTGCTGGCGCGCACGTCGGAGGGCGGCCGCTTGCCGGCGGCGGTGGCCGCCGAAATCCCGCTCGCCTACTTCTGGAAGCGTGAGCTCCTGGGGCTGAGTCGTTCTTGATGTGACAGTGCAGGCCTCATGGCTGTGCGGTGGCGGCGCGGCCGGCGGGTGTCCTGACTAGCGTGCCAGGAGCTGCCTGTGTTGCCCTGCCAGGGGTGCGAGCAGGCAGCCCGTGTGTAGGCAGGCTGCACTCCCGCCCAGGCCTCCCCGGCACCGCAATCTGGGATGAACGCAGCAGGCACAGCCAACACAGGCTGCCATCCCGCCCACAGCCTGCCTGCCTGCCTGCCCGCCTGTGCCTCACTGTGCCCGCTGCCCTCCCCATGCATGCCCCCGCTGTGTGCAGCCCGCAAGGTGTGGCCCAGCTCTCTGGCGGACAAGTGTGCCACGGGGACGGGGCCAGGACGGGCCAAGTGAGTGGGTGGGTGGGTGGGTGAGAGCAAGCGCTGCCTGTGCCTGCCTGCCTGCCTGTCAGCCCTTCCAACTTCCCGCCAGCCAGCCTTGCCCGTCGCGCAGCCCCGGCGCCTGCTCCCAAGCCAAGCCATTCCAAGCGCCACCCCTGACATCTCCGCACCCCCCGCAACCCGAGCGCCCTGCTTGCTCTTACCCCCCTCCGCCTCCCCCATGCCACGTGTCCGGCTTCCCCGCAGCTTCTACCACTTTTTCGGCGAGTGGCTGCCCGCGCTGAGCTACACGCTGTGCGAGCAGTTTGGTGAGCGGTGCAGCCCAGGGTTGGGTTGGGTCAGTTGGATGCCTAAGGTGGCGGGTGGAGGGTGGAGCTGTACTGAGCTGAGCGGGCAGGACAGCCGTGTCCCAGCGCCCGCCCATCACCAGACGCCATCATGCCAGCCCACCTGCCCGCCCACTGACTGTGCGGCCCCATGCGCTGGCCCCGCCCCCTGCTCGCCTGATCTCCCCTCCCCCTGCCTCCGCTCCCCCCACATATGTTGTCTTCAGCGCTTCTTCTTGGCAGCCGCTGCCGGCACTCCTGCACGCCACTGCACTTTTTTCCCCGCAAGCACACCCGGCTGCAGGTCACCCTCTTGGCCTCATCTATGCTCCTCACCCCTTCACCCTGCCTGCTACCCCCGCCGTCCCTGCAGGCCACTGCTCCTACGCCGACCGCGAGCGCACGCAGCTGCAGCTGATTGATGTCAACACGCGGTACGGGTGCCACCAGCGGGAGCGGTACCCTTTGTACTATCAGGAGGCAGTATCCTGCCTTTCCACCCAGCCCCTGCACCACATCAATGGCACGCTGCTCAGCAGCCGCCTGACGCTGGTGCGCACGGCGTGGATGGGCCTGGGCCCGCGCTGCCGGGGCGTGCCGCCGGGGTGCTACAAGAAGAACAGTGGGAGGCTGCCGCCCACGCAGCAGCTGACCGACACGTGGCGGCGCCTGCTGGCGCAGTGCTTTGGCACGCGGCCGGAGCTGCCGGCGCCGCTGCAGCCGCTGAGGGTGGTGGTGATTGACCGGCAGTACGCCTCTGGCAGGTGAGCACTCGGGTTGTGAGTTGCTATAGGCTGGGCTGTAGCTTGATTGGGCAGCTGAGCAGGCGTGCGGAGGCTGGCTGAGAGGGCTGGCAGGTGCATGCATGGGTGTGCACTGAGGCCAGGATTCATGCCGGCCTGCCGCGGCCACCCCGCCCCACCGCTGGAGCCACCCTGCGTGCAGACGCACGCCGCTGGAAGAGAGCGCCGCCAGGGGCCCTGGGTCTGCCCCGCCTCTCCCTGCACCCGCAGTGCTCTCCACCCCCGCCTTTTGCCCCCGGGTACTGCGCCCCCGCTGCGCTGCAGGCACATGCTGAACATCAACACAATTATGCGGGCGCTGCAGAGCCGGTACAACCCGCGGCATGTGGAAGTGCGGCTGGTGTACATGGAGGTAACTAGGGGGGGCCGTGGTGAGTGTGGCAGGAGGGGTGAAAAGTTGATTAAAGGTTGTCAGAGGGTAAGGGCTTGGGGTTCATGGGGAGCGGGGTTGCATGAGATGGACTTGATGGGGGCTCGAGCTGCCCACCAAGGAGCTTCTTGTTGCCAGCTGTGGCAGGCAGCCGGGTGGGCGGTGGCCTGGCATTTACTTGAGGGGTGGTGGGAGGGGCGCGCAGCCTGGCCTGCCACCGCCTCCCAAGCCCCCAGTGCTCTCAACGGCAGGCGGTGGCATCAGGCTTTCAAACGGCGGCGCCCGCGGCTACCTCCGTGCTCGCCCCCCTGTCCCTCCCTCACGCACCGCCTCCCTGCCCCTCCCCGCCCCCTTGCCCCTCGTGCTCCCCCCCATCTCCTGCAGGGCATGACGCTGCGCCAGCAGGCCGCGCTGTGGTCGGGCGCCAGCGTGGTGGTGAGCACAGGGGCAGGGCGGGGGAGGGGCGGGAGGGTGGTGGGTACAGCATCCCGCCGTGCGCCCTGTGTGGTGCGGGGCCTGGCGCCGGCACGGCGGCTGCACTGCCCGAAACCTCTCCTCCTGCCCAGCGCCCCTGGCCCACCCTCCCCTCAGATCCTAGACGTCTCTACCCACCCCTGGCCCTCCCCCCCCGCCCCCGCAGGTGCACATCCACGGCGCATGCATCGCCAACTACTTCTTCCTGCCCAGGCACGCCGTCGCGGTGCAGCTGTCGCCCATGCTGGCGCACTACCGCCCCGCATGGTACACCGACTACCTGGTGAGGAGGCCTTGGGGCCTTGGGGGCTGGCCTGCTCCTTCCTCTTCCACCGCCGCCCCTGAGCCTGCATTTTCCTGCTTCACGACCCCGCCTGCCCGTCGCAAGATGAGCTGTGGGGCGTGGGCGGCACTGGGATGAAAGCATCAGCCCACCCGCTCTCCTCATGTGGCCCTGCCCTCACCCCCTTTGAGCACGTGGTGTGCAGCAACAAGGAAGCGAGTTGCTTGTTATTGAAAATGAGGTGAAGGACCGGGACAGCCCCTCGTGTTGCCCACCTGCCGCGCCGCCTTCCTCCCCTCATTCCCTACCTTCCACTGCCCCCCCATGCAGCAAGAGGAGCTGCGTGGCGTGAGCGACGTTGAGGTGATGGACTGGGGCAGCCAGGACCCGGCGCTGGCCCACCTCAACACGGAGCACATCAGGGATGACCTGCCCTTCAAGCCGCGCCTGCAGCGCTTTGTGGCCAACAGGTGGGGGGGCGGGCGGGTGCCGGCAGGCGGGTGCTGAGATGCTGTGGGCGAGGGACAGCAGAGGCTTTGTGGGGAGCAGGGCATGAGGAGCTGGGTCTCGGCGCCTTTTGACTACGACCAACTGGGCACACAGTCAACCCTCACCGCCAACCCTCGCCATGGCCCCCGCCCCACCCCTGCCCCTCGCCTCGCCCACCTCACATGCGCTACGTGCCGTTCTACATTTCTGTACTGCTGCTTTACCCACCCCCCGCTCTCCTCCTCTCCAACCCCCGCAAGCTTCACAAAGACCCCTCAAGTTGCTGCGCACCCTACCCTCTTGCAGCCCCACCACACTCCTCCTTCCCACACGGTTCCCCTCTTCCCTTCTGCCCCCCCCCCCCCCACACACGCAGGACCATTTATGGCGAGTTCATGCGCAGCTACAGCTGCCCCGACTGGATGGGCAAGGAGGCGCAGCACGTGTGCACCGCGCTGCTCTACGTGCTGAACGTCAACATGCCAGTGGAGGCGGCAGTCAACATGACGCATGCCGCCGTCAAACGGGCGTTTGAGAAGCAGGGGCGGGCGGTGCCGGTGCAGCTTTTTGCGGCGGAAGGGGAGGCCATGCTGGAGGGGCCAGGCGGCGGCGGCGGTGGGGATGGCACAAGCAGCCACGGCAGCAGCTGGGGCGGCGGGGTACCTGGCGTGCAGCCCGCAGCGGGGGCAGCAGGGGAGGCAGCGGGAGCTGGGCGAGGGACAGGGGCAGCGGGAGCAGCAGCGGGAGCAGCAGCGGGAGCAGCCCGAGGGGCAGCGGAGGCAGCAGGGGAGTCAGCGGTGCAGGCAGGGGAGCGGGGCGCTCTGCCGCCACCGCTGCCGCCGCCGCCCTTGCCGCTGCCTGGGAGCTTCCAGGTGCTGCTTCTGGGCGCCGCCGTGGGGGCTGTGCTGGCTGTTGCATTAGAACAGCTGCTCAGGCGACGACGGCAGTAGCTGCCGTCCTTGCACACCTTGCCGCCCTCACCTGTTGTACTGAAGCGGTGTAATGAAGCACACCCACGTGAACGCCTGCATTACATGATTTAGTGATTCAAGCTGCATCTCATAGTGAGATTGCGTGCATTATTGAGAATGCAAGAGGAAGTGCAGCACCAAGGTGCCAAATAACAGGGGGCCAGGGCCCCATCGCCAAGCTGGCGGCGGTCGCCCACTTCTGAGGCCCGTATGTAGCCTCATGGGGGGCACAGGTGCCCCGATTGCATCGTCTTCTGATCTTCATTTCCAACCATCAGCGTGCGGGCGGGTGCTCCGCGGACAGCACCGAAGGGCGGAACTTTGCCGTGGGGCAACGCAGGGGCGATGCGGTTCCTGGCTGTAACACTGCTGATTCTGTGGCAGGTAGAGGCCGCAAAGGTGCGGTGAGATTGAAACCAGGTTGTTGGGCAGCCAACTGAGTGTTTGCGCGCTTCACAAGCTGCTGCAGTGTGGCTTGCATTGTGCAGCATGCGCTGGGATCATATCAAAGTTGCAGCGAGACCCGTATGATCGGCGACAACTGCTGGCACTGCCGCCGCCAGCGACAGCGGCAGCGGCAGCGGCAGTCCTCCTTGCTGCACAGCTCAGCCCTCGTGCAGCTTACATGCATGCTGTTCTGTGCACGCATGTGATAATGCTTTTGCCTGCAGGCCGGCGCTGCACCCCCGCCGCCGCTGCGGCTGCTGCCCTCCTCCCACGAGTGCCCCGACAGCGCGGTGCCGCCGGGCGCCCGCCCCACCTCTTACCGCGCCTGCACCTTTGCCAACCTGTACCTCTGGCAGGGGATGGCCTACTATGTCGTTGGGGGTGAGCCTGCCGCCTCTTCTCTTGAGTGTGGGAATAGTGTGCTGCATGCCTTAAGGACCGGCTGGGCCGGCTAATGGTAGCGTCCGCATCGCTCATCCCACCGCTCATGCTGCCCACGCCCTGTCCGCTTGTTTCCCGCCGCTGCAGATGGCGCCCAACAGCCGCCCCTGACTAAGCTGGGCCTGCGCTTTGAGCTGTGGGACCACGTGGAGGGACCCGAGGCTGTGCTGGGCGTGGTGCAGCCCATCACCGCTGGCGAGCTGCTGCAGCTGCTGGCGGAGACGTCGGAAGGAGGCCAGCAGGCGCCGGCGGCGGTGGATGCCGAGATTCCGCTGGCCTACCTCTGGAAGGGTGGGTGGTGGGCGAGGGGCAGCAAGTGGGCTGCGTGGACAGCGGTGAGCGGCGTACTGTGAGGCAGTCTGGAGCATGCTGTGGTCGCGCTTTGCTGCAAGCCTATGCCCCTCGTACTCCCTGAGCACCCCCGCCTCCCTCACCCCTCGCCACACACCCTACACCCTCCATGCGCCCCTGCACCCTGCAAGGCGCCGTACTCACGAGCACTCGTCAAAAGCATGCTGCCTGCTGCCCACCATCCCCTGCTGCCTGCAAGCCGCTGCGCTCGTGAGCACGGCACCCCATCATCATTGTCAGATGCATGCTGCCCGCTGCCCCTGGCCCACCATCTCCTCCCCTGCAGCCCGCAAGGCGCCGCACTCACGAGCAACTGCATCATGCTATGCATGCTGGCCCCGCACATCACAAGCACCCACCGCATCACCATGTGCATGCCCGCTGCCCCTGCCCCACCCTCCCCTGCAGCCCGCAAGGTGGGCCCCTACTCCCACGACTACAACTGCAGGACCAGCCCGCCCGGCAAGCTGGGGAAAGCCAAGTGAGGCGCGGCAGCTGGGCACTTTGTTGAAAATGTCTAGGCATGCCCCGCCCCGTCCTGCAATGGCGGTGGAAAGAAGTGCGCCTGCAGCTGGCGGCAGGGGAGGGGGCAGAGGGGCACGGGGCAGGTGGCAGAGGCTTCGCTAGCGGAGGGCGCAGTGCAAGAGCTCATGGTGCAAAACAACTTCAATGTGACTGCTCAACATGGACTGCCCTCCTCTTCTCCCTGCCCGCAGCTACTACCACTTCTTTGCAGAGTGGATGGTGGCACTGACCTACACCCTCTGCGAGCAGTTTGGTGAGCGCAAATCGGGAGGGAGAGGCGTTGTCACCCACGGTGCTCCATACTGCGCTGCTTGGCTTGGCTTGCTAGGGAGCCTGCATTCCTGTGCAGTAGGGCTTTCATCGGCGTGCATGTTCAATTTCTAGCACGTGGTCTGCAAAGGACCTGCACCTTTCTGCAAGATATCCTGCAAGAAGCGAGGGTTGAACCTCCCTCCAGAGTTGGGAGAGGTGCCAGACTGCCGCCTGCTCCTCCTCCTTTGCCGTTCCACACGCCTGCTCATCTGCTCTCTGCCCTGCTCCCGCTTTGCCTGCTGCGCACTGGCACCCCTGCAGGCCACTGCTCGTATGCCGACAGGAGCAAGCTGCAGATCATCGACGTCAACAAGAGGTACCCCTGCCACGAGCGGGAGCTGTACCCCACCTTCTATCACGATGCAGTCGCCTGCCTCTCCAGCCAGCCCTTTCACCACATCAACGGCGAGGCGCTGCGCAACCAGCTGACGCTGGTGCACACGGCATGGGTGGGGCTGGGCCCCCGCTGCCGCGGCGTGCCGCTGGGGTGCTACGAGAAGGGCAGCGGGCGGCTGCCGCCCACCCCGCAGCTCACCGCCACGTGGCGGCGCATCGCGGGGCAATGCCTGGGAGTGGACATAGACGTGCAGGCAGCCCTGCAGCCCCTGCGCCTGCTGGTGGTGGACCGGCTGTACGCCAGCGGCAGGTGCGTGTGCGCGCTGCCCTTCCTGCTGTCCACCTGCACCGCGCACCCTGCTGGGCTCGCCTGTGTGCCTTTCAGTGCTTTGGGTGCCGGTGTGGGCAGGCCACCGCGGTTCATTCCACGTGCCACACCGCAACAACATGCAGCGTGCCACATGTCCCCGTGCCCCGCAGGCACATGCTGAACGTCAACACGCTTGTGCGTGCCTTCCAGAGCCGCTACAACCCGCGGCATGTGGAGGTGCGGCTTGCCTACATGGAGGTGAGCGGGCACCACAGTGGGTGGTGGTGCTGGCCGTGATCACAATGCGGCACTATGCAGATCGCAATGCAGCACAAGCCCCCCGTGCCCTCTAAATCCCCGGCAACACCAGCTGGCACCCCTCGCTCACAACCCACAACATCTACAGCAGCCAGCGGGTGCCCACACCCCTCACCGGGATCTTCTTCAGGCCCCCGCCCATCTTGCTGTTGCGGAGGAGAGCAGGCCGCCCTGCCGACTGCTTGCTGGACCTCACGCTGCCTCCCCGTGCCTCCCTCCCGCCTTGCCCCCTCCTGCAGGGCCTGTCCCTGCGCCAGCAGGCAGCGCTGTGGGGGCAGGCCAGCGTGGTGCTGCACATGCACGGCGCCGCGCTGGCCAACTACTTCTTCCTGCCCAAGAACGCCGTCACCATACAGCTGGGGCCCTGGGAGGAGTTTTATGACCCCATGCTGTACACCAGCTTGCTGGTGCGCTGAGCTGGCACGCGCTGAGCTGGCATGTGTTGAGTTGGCATGGACTGAGCTGGCGGTCAGCGGGATGGGAATGGGCTGCCTTGGAGAATGCATCATAGGCTGTGTTGTTTGGAGAGGAGGGAGGTGGAGGCCCCAGCTGTCGCCATGGCGCGCCGCCCACCCGCCCTCCCCATCTTCCCTGGTCTCCCCTTCCGCCCTGCCCGGCTCACCCACCTGCCTGCCTTCCTGCCCGCCCCTCCCACCACCCCACCCGCTCCCTCCCCTCATCCCCTCCCCAGCAACGTGACCTGGCGAACGTGTCAGATGTGGAGACGATTGAGTGGCAGAACCGGGACCCCACGCGGGCGCACCTCATCACGGAGCAGGTGGAGGCCAGCCTGTGGCGCAAGCCCGAGCTGCGCCGCTTTGTGGAGAACAGGTGGGCAGGGGGCGGCTGTTTTGGGCGTGGGTGGGGCCAACCCTACAGGAGGGCTTGGCTGCTGCACAGCTCATGCCGGGCGTGGGGAGGGCAGCGGGTCGGCAGCCACGGCAGGGACCGGGGGGGAGCAAGGCAAATAGAGGGTGTATAGACAGGGGGCGGTTGTGTAGACAGTGGGCGACCCGGGAGGGCTCCCTGGGCTGCATTCCTCCAAAGAAGATCCGCGGTGGGCAGAGCAGATTGGAGGCAGGGATGCCAAGCCACACCGTGCAGCTGCGAGGCCTAGGCAGTGCCTGCTCCCAAGGCATGTCAAACACCTCCCCGCTGTGCTCTGTCATTGTCGAGCTGCACGGCTGCTCATTAACTTGTGGCCTGCCTGCCTGCCTGACTGCCTGCCTGCCTGCCTGCCCCCGGTACATGCAGGACCCTCTACGGCGAGTTTACAGCGACCTACAGCTGCCCCAAGTCGCTGGGCAAGGATTTCAAGGTGTGCCGGCAGCTGCTGTACCACCTGAACGTGCACGTCGACCTGGACATTGCCGCCAACCTGACAGACGCAGCCATAGCACGAGCCTTTGAGAAGCAGGGGCGGGCAGTCCCAGGGGACCTGATGTCAGCAGACGGGGTCGGGGCAGCAGCAGGAGAAGCACCAGGCAGCAGCAGCGGTAGCGATGGCAGCAGTGGAAGTAACGGGGGCAGCGGCAGCAGAATCAGCAGCAGCGGCAGCAGCAGCAGTGGCGTGGGGAGCACAGAGGGAGGAGCGGCGGGCACGTTGCGGCACCATATTGCGGCAGCTGGCACGGGGGGCTTGCTGGCGCAGCTGCGGTTGCAGGGCAGCATGCAGCTGCTGCTGTTGGGTGTGGCAGTGGGAGCATTTGCGGCTGCAGCCATGTTGAGTGTGGTCAGACGACACAAATAGCCACAAGCAACTTGCCCGCATTAGATCCACTTTGGTACGGTGTCAATGAATGTTATCAACATTTATGATGTCACAGGCAAGTCCCGGCATAGAGGCGTGTATGGGCATCGTAGGGTCACAAGAGCATCACTGAGTCGTGCATGGCTGGCAACAAAGCAGCACATCGAACATTGGGGGCTAGAGGGAGAGTGCAGCATCAGCAGTGCAGAGGCAAATGAACCAGCAATGCAGGCAGAAGAAGACAGGTAGTTGGGCCACGGGAGCGGGCGTCAGACAAGCTATCGCCAGCGGCGAATGATGGACATCACTGCCGCAGCGGCACCCGCGCCCAGAGCCGCTCCCAGCACCAGAAGCTGCCCGGCGCCTGGAAGCTGCAGCTGCATCAACAATCCCGCGCTGCTGGCTGCCGCCATGTGGTGCCGCCCCTGAACTGCCGCTCCTGCTGCTGCCCGGAAGCCGCCGCCGGGACTACTGTTCTCCTCGCCACCGCGACCGCTGCTGCTGCCGCTGCTCCTGCTCCTGGCATCTCCCGGCGCAGCCAGGAGGTCGCCAGGCAGCGGCTGCCCCTGCTTCTCAAAGGCTCGCGCTATGGCGGCGTCTGTCAGGTTGGCGGCAATGTCCAGGTCAATGTGCAGGTTCAGGTGGTACAGCAGCTCCTGGCACACCTTGTGCTGCTTGCCCAGCGACTTGGGGCAGCTGTAGGTCGCCAAGAACTCGCCATAGAGCGCCCTGCACGCATGGAGGCGCAAGCTACAGTTTGCAGCAGGTGGACGTCCCTGTGGCTGCTGCGCTGCTGCTGTGCCTGCTGTGGTCGCCCCTGGGCGACCATCACACATGGGGCTGAGGTTGCAGACGGAGGGTACCGTGCACAAAGGCCGCAACCCCGGCTGGGTCTGCTGGCTGCTGCAGTGCACGTCTGCGCCCCCTGTCTACACACCCTCTATCGCCTTGCTCCCCCCGTCCCCGGCGTGTCTGCCCACACACTGCCCTCCCCAGGCCCGGCATGAGCTGTGCAGCAGCCGAGCCCTCATGGTTGGCCCCGCAACCCCTGAAACAGCCCCTCCCTGCCCACCTGTTCTCCACAAAGCGCCTCAGCTCTGGCTTGCGCCACAGGCTGGCCTCCACCTGCTCCGTGATGAGGTGCGCCCGCGTGGGGTCCCGGTTCTGCCACTCAATCGTCTCCACATCAGACACGCCCGCCAGGTCGCGTTGCTGGGGAGGGGAGGGACCGGATAGGGTGGTGAGAGGGGCGGGCGTGGGGAGTTTTGGAGCACAGCCGGGTTTGTGAGGCTCACATGCTGGCAAGGGTGACCCATGAGCCGCCAAGGCAATCCTGGCACGTGGCCCCCCGCAATGGCTTGGCACATGCTGTGACCAGGCTGCACGAACCGCCACTGCGCATGCCACGTGGCACACCCATTCTACAGTCAAGCGCTCACCAGCAGCTGCGAGTAGACTGTTGGGTTGTAGAACTGTTCCATCGGCCCCAGCTGTATGGTGACGGCGTTCTTGGGCAGGAAGAAGTAGTTGGCCAGCGCGGCGCCGTGCATGTGCAGCACCACGCTGGCCTGCCCCCACAGCGCTGCCTGCTGGCGCAGGGACAGGCCCTGCAGGAGGGGGGGCCAAGGGAAGTGAAAGGGCAGGTTGCAGTGAGCAGCAACTGGGGGCGCATTGTGTATGGCGCTTCCCAGTCTTGGGGAGGCCTCTGGCCCTGTCAGCACGTGCACATGCCTTGCACTGCCATAGCATGCCCCCGTGCCTGCTCGTCTCCCCCTCTACCCCACACACCTCCATGTAGGCAAGCCGCACTTCCACATGCCGTGGGTTGTACCGGCGCTGCAGCGCCCGCATGACCGTGTTGATGTTCAGCATGTGCCTGCAGCGCAGCGGGGGTGCAGGCACGGGCCTTCCCGGTGTGTGCCGCATTCAATAATGCCGTGTCATGCCACCCGCCAGCCTCCCCGCCTGCTCAGCTGGCCAGCCGCAGCTGCAGCCCACCTGCAATGTGAAGACTCCCTCCCCCGACGCACCTGCCGCTGGCGTAGAGGCGGTCCACCACCAGCAGGCGCAGGGGCTGCAGGGCTGCCTGCCCGTCTGTGTCCACTCCCAGGCACTGCCCCGAGATGCGCCGCCACGTGGCGGTGAGCTCCGGTGTGGGCGGCAGCCGCCCGCTGCCCTTCTCGTAGCACCCCGGCGGCATGCCCCGGCAGCGCGGGCCCAGCCCCACCCATGCCGTGTGCACGAGCGTCAGCTGGTTGCGCAGCGCCTCGCCGTTGATGTGGTGAAAGGGCTGGCTGGAGAGGCAGGTGAGGGCTTCATGGTAAAAGGCGGGGTACAGCTCCCGCTCGTGGCACTTCATGCGTTTGTTGACATCGATGATCTGCAGCTTGCTCCTGTCGGCATACGAGCAGTGGCCTGCAGTAGTGTAGCAACATGCAGCGCGGATCAGCAAGCAGCAGCGGCAAGTGTGCAGGGGCGGGGGTTGGTGCAGCAGCGGCAAGTGTGCAGGAGCGGTGATGGTACAGCAGCGGGAGTGCACAACGGGAGCGAGTCACATGTCATAAAAGCGTGCGCGTGCTGCATGCGATGCCAATACGATGCTGTGTGGGCATCTGGTGCGTGTGCAGCTGCCCTACCTCCACCTGCCCAGTGCTGCCCTTCTTACTTCCCCCGCCTCGAGGCCTCACCAAACTGCTCGCACAGGGTGTAGCTCAGCGCGGGCATCCACTCGGCAAAAAAGTGGTAGAAGCTGCGGGCAGGGAGAGGAGGGGGCAAGGGGAGGCAGGAGTGGGGCTCTAGGCAGGTGCTCCGCCCCACCGGCCTGCGTGCCACCTGTTGTGCCGCCTGCCATGAGCACCTGCCCATCAGCAGTGGCAGCAGCGGCCCGTCTTACTTGGCGACGCCTGGCGCTGTGGGAGGGGCGGTCGCACAGCTGATGTCGTGGCTGGGGGGGCCCACCTTCCGGGCTGCAGCCAGGCAGGGGAGGGAGGTACTGCTGCATCCATCCATTCAGCTCGAGAGGGGCTGAGACTGGGCATCTAAACTCATCGTGGGGCGCTTGTATGACCCGCCTGCCCCATGCAGGGTACGGCTGCGGCCCTAGGTGGGAGAGCTCCACTGTAGCGGCAGCAATCCGACGAGAGCATTCCGCTGTCTTCCCGCTGCCCCCACGACACGCTCCATGACCCACTGGCCGTGAGATTCCCGCTCACAAGCCCCCTGCTGCGCTGTAACTAACCCTCACCCACCACCCACCCTTCCAGAGGTAGGCCAGCGGAATCTCGGCATCCACTGCCGCCGGCGCCTGCTGGCCAGCCGACGTCGCCGCCAGCAGCTGGAGCAGCTCGCCAGCCGTGATGGGCTGCACAAACCCTAGCACAGCGTCGGGTCCCTCCACGTGGTCCCACAGCTCAAAGCGCAGGCCCAGCTCAGTTAGGGTCGGCTGTTGGGCACCGTCTGCAGCGGCGGGAAACGAGCGGACAGGGCACGGCGGCATGAGCGGTGGGATGAGCGGATGCGGATCCGCACGGTTAGCCGGCCCGGCCGCCCCTAAAGGCAGGCAGCACACTATTCTGATATTCAAGAGAAGAGGCAGCAGGCTCACCCTCAACGACATAGTAGGCCATCCCCTGCCACAGGTACAGGTTGGCAAAGGTGCAGGCGCGGTAAAAGGTGGGGCGGGCGCCCGGCGGCACCGCGCTGTCGGGGCACTCGTGGGAGGAGGGCAGCAGGCGCAGCGGCGAGGGGGGTGCAGCGCCGGCCTGCGGGGAATGGGGTTGCGGGGAAGCCTGCATCAAATTCAACATCACTCAAACGGCGAACGGCGCGCCGGAGCTTGGGGTGCAGTGCCAAGCCCACGGAGCCCGCCGCCGCCGCCTGCCGACGGCGGCGGCGCTTCCGCCAACGGCACCTGCTGTGCCTAGGCTGCTACACATCAGGCCGTGCATATGCTGCTGCTGCTGATATTATTGCCTGCAGCCCCTCCCTCAACAACCCCGTCCCCAAACCCGTACCTGCGCTGCTGACGCTACAGGTGCAAGCAGCAGTGAGGCAGCTAGAAGCTGCAACAGAAATGCCCCGGAGTCCATGTCCAGCGCCACCTAAAGTATAGCGCGGCGCCAGCGCGGGACGTGCAGCGGGCACCTGCGCCCTTTGAAAAGCACTCTGAAAAGCGAAATACTTGAAGCTTAGCTAAGCAGTGCAGGCCAGCAGGGATGGGCTGGCGTGCCGGTGGCGAAGTCTGTTGCCAGTCCATCGCGCTGCCAGCGTGCGGGTAGGTGGCCGCCGCCGAGGCACGCGCTCTGCTAGCCCATGGCAGCCCTTACTTGATGCTGTTATGAGTAGTGAGATGTCGAAAGGTTACAATTGACTGTAAGGAATTGATAAGGGCAGAAGTGAGGTGGTTGGCGCTGGGGCCAGGAAACAGGTTCGTACAGCGGCGGTGCATGTTTGAGGGTGCGGTGACCAGGGCAGGTGATGGGAGGGTCTGGCGCATGGGAGAGGAGCACGGCTGCGTACTGTGGGGAGGGTGATTCATGTGGGTGAGGCATGAATGGGCAACAGGGGGACATGGCCCGAGGAATTCCGGGCGGCGGTTGAGCAAGGTCAAGACTTGAAGAGGCGACCCGGAGGCTCGTCGACAAAGGCGAGGGCAGGAGGGGGCTTTCGCGGGATCTGTCGGGGCAGCGGCAAGGCGCAGCGCACTGAGAGGGGGCACAAGTGGGCTCCTGCTGCGGATGGTCGGAGAAAAGGATAAAGAGGCTGTCCTCTCTCCAGGAGGGAGGCGGGGGTCACGAAAACGGTGCCGCGAGTGGATCAGGAGGGTTGGATACAGAAGCGTACGTGCGAAGAGAAGTGCTTGTATGCTGTGTTGTTGGAAAGGCATGGGGGTAAAGAGCGAGAGTCAGGCGCTGGCAGCAAGGGCGCTGTGAGATTGGCGGGCGACGCGCGCTCAATGCACCTCCCCCCTTCTGGTTACGCAAACCAATTCCCATCAGATAGACGAAAACGTGGGAAAGGCCGGAGGGCAGGGGGCGGTGCCATCACACATCACGCCCGCGCTTCAGCAGGCGCAGCAGGCTTGCGAGGGCCGCCGCCACCGTGGGCTGCTGCTCCGCCTGGGCCTGAGGGGGCATGTCCACTACCACAGGGTACGCCCTCTCCGCCTTCATCACGTACTGCCGCTGCAGGTACTTCTGCTGCGCCTGCTGTGCCTGCTGCGCCTGCTGCTGTGCATGCTGTGCCTGCTGAGGGGCGGCCGCAGCGGCGGGGTAGAGCGAGGTGTAGGCAGGCGGCGGCAGCGGCGGCAGCACGCTGGTCGCGCTTGGGGGCGGCACGCTGCCGCTGCCGTGCGTCTGCAGTAGTGCCGGCAGGCCGTCGCTGCCAAAGCTGCTGCTGCTGCTCAGGCACAGGCTGCTGCGGGCGCTCCAGGATGCTGCTGCTGGGGGCAAGGCCGCAGGGAGGCACTCTGGAGTGGACAGCAGGGAGGACTGAGTGGAGAGCACCAGCTGGCTGTGAACTGCCGGCTGCGTCGCAGGCGCCGCCTGCTGCTGCAGCCACCACGGCTGCTGCACGGGCTGAGCCTCTGCCTGCTGCGCCTGCTGCGCCTGCTGCGCCTGCTGGGGCACCCACCACGCCGGCTCCGCCTGGAAGGGCGACGGCTGCTGCTGCTGCTGCTGCACCCCGGGGGCCGCAAAGGGCGAGGGCGACAGGCGGGGCTCTGCTGGCGCCACCAGGCGGCTCCTCTTGGTTGGGGTGCCCAGAGAGGCGCTGCGCTGCACACGCTGCGCCTGCTGTGCCGCCACGCTGCGCTGCTGCTGCTGGGCCACCGCTGCATCCGACACGCTGTGCCTCAGGCACGTGCCGGCGGCGGCGGCGGGGAGGGGCGCGGGGGAGGCCTCGCGCCGCCGCAGCGGGAGGTCGCCTTCGGAGCAGCACAGCAGCAGCTGCAGCTGCTTGCTGGCGGCAGAGGTGGTGGAGGGAAGGGGGGCGCCGGCGGTAGGGGAGCCGGATGGCGGCTGCCGCAGGGCTGGCACGTCCTTGATGCCGATCAGCTGCACACCGGTGTCGTTCTGCAGCAGGAACGGAAGGGGGGAGGCGGGGAGGTGTGGGGGTGAGCAGGCAGGCAGCCAATAGGAAATGGGCAGGCAGCTGGGGGGGCCTAGAAGTTTCGGGTTGGAGCGCACCAAAGCAGCGGCACAGGCGCCGGGAAGCCCCACGCCTCGGCTCACCACAGTGAGCCTCCCCACCGGCTCACCTGCTGCACGTTTGTGAAGGTGGTGGGTATGAGCAGTCCCAGCGGGCGGTGGCGCCGCGCCGCCAGCAGCGCCGACGGGCCATTCTGCGTCTGCTGCGTGGGCCGCCACAGCTTGGCGCTGGCACTGCACAGCGGGGGAGGGGCGGGCAGCAGGGCGGACACAGGGAGAGGTGAGGACGAGGTGGGGCAGGCACAGGGCAGTGGCTGGCTGTTATGACGCAGGGCAGCGCAGGAATTGGGCAAGCAGCGGCGCCCTGCTGCTGCGCAGCGCCCCTGCGGCACGGTACTGCACCCCCGGCCCACTCACGCTGCCGTGGCAGAGGTTTTGTACTGCAGGTGCAGCTGGCGGCGGCGCAGCTGGAAGTAGAGTGTTGGGGTGGCCAGGCCGCTGGGCCACCACTCCTCCGCTGCTGCCGAGGCGGTGCTTGGGAGGCTGCAAGGGGAGGGGAAAGAGCGGAGGGGGGCGCAGCGTGGGGTGGGCGGGACTGGCAAGGACGTGTGGCTGGGGTTGGACCGAGCTGCTTGGGGCTGTGCTGGCGATGAGGCAGGCAAGGGCAGGGTGAATCAAAGTTTCCATGCAGCCTCAATTTCAGGACACACCCAAGTGCCTCCCGACACCCAACCCGTGGCAGCATGCACCCAACCCGCCCGCCTTGCAGGACCAGCTGCCGCCCAGCTTACCCGCTACGGCGCGCCTGCAGCACGTTTGCTGCGCTCTGGCAGTAGCGGCGCACGCCCAGGCAGCTGATGCAGTGCTGGCAGCCGCGGTTGTGGGGCCTGCGGGCCGGCTGCTGCTGGGCTGCGACCGCGGCGGCGGGGGCCGGCGTGGAGCGCGCTGCAGCGCTCGCCACCCCGCCAAAGTCCCGGCGCTGGTGGTCCTGCAGCTGCTGCTGCAGGCTGCGGGCCGCTGCGAGCGTGGCGCTGGGTTGAGCTGGGACACCCAAGCAGCCAGAGCTCCAGGCAAGGGGGAACGGGGCGCCACCCAGCTGCTGCCCCTCATTGGGCGCTTGCACAAGTGCCGCAGCCATCTTGGCTTGTTGTTTGTGTTGGAGCGCTAATCCTTTGGGTATATAGCCTCAGGAATCGACCGAGCGCGCGGGAAGCTAGGAGCCCAGGCCGCGCGCGTCCCAAAAGCCGCGCCCCCAAGGAAGGACTTGCAAGCCGGTTTGCGGGGGCGAAGTCAATCTGCAGCGAAGTTCGAGCGCTTGGTAAGCTGCCTTGGGCGGCGGTGCGACGAGGCACCTTGCCTCCGTCCCAAGAGTGCCAATGGGCCGACCGAGGCAGTGGGTGGGGGGCGAACAAGGTGCAGGCAAGCAGGCAGGGTGATGATGAAGATGGCCAGCGGCGAAAGGCGGGGGGACGAGCAGGACAGGGGCGAACGGCTGGAGTGGAGGCCAGCCACGCTGGACTTTGGGAATACGACAAGGCGCACCGCGGGCCAGGTCTTGCTTAGAGCGGACTGATCCCTAACAAGAAATGGGTGCACTCAATCAGCAAGAGAGGAGTGTGCGGCAGCGGGCACTGCCGTGGAACCGACTGGTCCAGGTTGCGGCCCGTCGCACAGATGCGTTGAAAAACTGAGAACAAGCATGGTTCCGCTGCGGGAAGCGGAAATCCAACGAGTACGGCGCCTTGCCGATGCCACGTCAGTGACGGCGGCAGCGGTCCCACCGTCGGCTGTTCCACTGGCGCAGGCCGGTGGGCAGCCCGCTGGCAGAGGCGCCACATGGAGCTAGCGGTCTGGGGGCATTGTGACGCACATCCTGGGCAGAGAGTCTCACCTGCCCCTCGAGTGGCTGTCCAGAGCGCCTCCAGAGCGCCTCCTGAGCGCCTCCAGAGCGCCTCCTGAGCGCCTCCAGAGCGCCTCCAGAGCGCCTCCAGAGCGGCGAGGCGGCGCTTGGCTAGTGTGCGGCCAGACCTTTTGTGTGGTGCATTTCTCCCTAACTTAGTTCACAACTTGTAAGGGGAAGGCTGTGTGCCACACGTGGTAATGAGCCAAAGAGCTGTCTGTCGTGGCTGCCTGTGGCCGCACCAGTCAGCAGCCTGCAGCCAATGGTGGCTTCCATCAGCTAGCTGCTCACTAGCCGGTTTTAAAGTGACAGCAGCACGTGTGCACATGCCCCCTGCCAGGTACCATGCTAATAAGGGAGGGGACCGATCTGAAACTGCCCGCCCGCGTTGCCGGGCAGATGGCACCCCCTGCAGCCCAGCAGCCAACGCGGCAGCTAAGATGCACAACCTGGCTTATCTGATCAGTTCATCAACACTGCCAAATTATGATCCTGATACGCCTGCTTCTTGCAACAAATGCCTGGTGAGCGCCACTTCCCAGCGTCCGACGTGAGCTGGCGCCCAGTGCATGCATAGCATGGATGGAAAACACGCTCAGAACCGCCCCTGCTTCCTACAAACGCCTAATCCTCAAGGCATATACACCCCCGACTGCTCTCCGACATATACACGCCCGCCAGCCCTACAGCACGCTTCCCCAGCACCACAAAGGCAGGTGCTATGGCGCTTGCAGCACACGCAACGTCATCCAGATGCCTGTGGCGCTCGACGGCCCGCAGCACCGCTCGCAGCGGAAGGAGCGGCCTCCGCGTGGCGGCCACCGCTTGGGTAAGCGCATTCCCCTGCGGCAGCAGCCCAACTGAGTGATTGCGCTCTGTGCATGTAAATGCCGAGCGGCAGAGGCAGCCGTGCGCCGGCTGGGGCAGCTGTGCCGCTGCTTTATCCGCCGCCGCCGCTGCCGCCGCCGCCACCCGCCCACCGCTTCCCTCGTGCTCCGCCCTCCCTTTTTTGCCACGCAGGACCCCGAGGGCCTCTTCAAGAGCGCACCAGCAGAGGGCATCATTGAGCGCAAGCTCTTCCAGCAGCAGGTGAGGCGGTGCCGGGGGTGCGGGAACCCTGGACGCCTGGGCGGCGGCAGCTGGGATGGGCGGTGCCGGGCCAGGGGGGCGGGGGCGCTTGTGGCTGCGGCCAGAGTGCCGATCCAAGCCGGGACTGTCTTTCTGGGCAGCTACGTGGAGCTGCTGCCTTCCGGCATAGACGGCTGGGGGCAAGACATGCGGGGCCTTGCCCAGTCTGCTCCGCCCCTCCCTTACCGCATCCACGCCCATCCCCCGCCCCTCCGCCCCCTGCCCCCCCAGATTGCCGGCGACAAGGAGTTTGGGCGCAAGATGGAGGAGTTTGCGTTCCAGCAGGCGCAGGAGCTGCAGAAGAAGCGGGAGGTGAGCGGGCGGGGGGCCCTCTCTGTCGCCAGCCAGTGCCGCCCCGCCGCTGCCTCGCTGTGCGGTACAGCGCAAGGCGCAGGGGGTGAGGGTCCTTCTTTTGTCGTGTAGCCAGCTGGTGTCTGAGTATGCCTGTGTCTGATTTTGCGGCACAGCAGGAGCAGGGGCTGCGGAAGGCGCAGGGGGTTAGCAGGCGGCTTCCGTTTGCTTGCCTCAAGTGTGTGGTTTGCCACCCCTTGCCCGCACCCGCCCGCCATGCGCGTGCAGGCGCGTCGGCCGCCCTCCGCACCAGGCCTCTCATGACGTGCCCCCTAAATATGCAAACAAGCCTCATGGATGTCCCCACACGCTCTGCCAATGCGTGGCATGCATCACCCATCACATGCATGCTGACGTGCATCAATCGCAACCTGCCGCCGCGCGTGCGTGCAGGCCCGCACGCCCCCCACCGACCCTCTGGCGCTGGCAGAGTATTTTTTGGACACGGAGGCGCCTGAGATGGAGTTTGAGGTGGCTCGCTGCCGCCCCATGCTCACGCCAGAGTTCTTTGCTGACCTGGACCGGCGGATAGGTGGGGTGCCCTGGGGGGTGCAGGCGGGTGCTGCGGGGTGCTGGAGGGGCGGGCGTTGCAGGCGTGGGAGGCGGGTTGGGGTAGCGGCGGGCGGGTGGGTGGGCAGGGGTGGGGGCGGACGTGACGCAGGCTTCATAGCCGGCGACAGTGGGGCTGCCTGCGCCCACCCGCTCCCTTCTCAAGCCATGCACAAGGTCGGCCGTCGCGGTGCCTGGCCATCACATGCCTGCCCCCCTCCCGACAACCTCCTGAGCTGCACGCCTGGAGCGCTCCCCCGCCTCGCGGCTGCCTGCGCCCACCCAAGCCTCCCCCCTGCTGCTGTGTTGGGGACACCCGCCCTGCAGGCCTGGAGCGCTTCTCCACCCTGCCCGACGAGGAGCGGCTGGCGGAGCTGACAACGCTGAGGGATTACCTCAACGTGAGGGGATGGGGAGTGGGCAGGAGGGAGGGAGCATGCGGCATGGCAGAGATGCCCACAGCCGCCGGCATGCGCAAGGCGTGGCGGTGGTGGCCGGGAAGGCCGGTGGAGGTGAAGGGTGCAGAGGGAGGCACGCTGAGGCAGGCGGGAGGCCAGTTGCGGGGCCGCACGGATTGTGCCTCAGGCCCAGCTGGTTCCTGCTGAGCAGGGCGGGGAGGGGTGCCCTAGGACCTCACCCACCTCTCCCCTGCCTGCCGCTGTCTACCGGCTTCTTACCCCTCTCCCCCGCCTGGCGCTGCCTGCCGGTTCCCTACACCCCTGCAGGAGGCGGTGGAGGCGGTTGAGAAGGCTGCCCAGAGCCTGGCTGCCCCCCAGGACCGTCTGAAGAAGCTGCTGGAGGCCAAGGACAAGAAGGCGGTGCTGCTGGAGATGGCGGGTGGGTGGGTGGGGACTGTGGGTGGGTGGGGACTGCGGCTGGGGTATGTGTGTCTGAGGGTGCATGCAAGGCGGTGCTGCTGGAGATGGCGGGTGGGGGGCGGGGTGGGTGGGTGGGTGGGGACTGCGGCTGGGGACCGCGGCTGGGGTATCTGGGGATATGTGACTGATTTAGAGTGATGAGTGCCTGCGAGGCATGCGGTGCGCCCTTGGCGCTCTCACCCGCTGCCCGCCGCCACCCGCTGTCACCTTGCCCTCCACACGCATCCGCCTGCCTGCACAGCCTTCCCCCACCCCTTTTCCCTCCCTCCAACCTGGCTCTTGCGTTCAACCCTCCCCCTCCCCCTTCCCCTCCCCTCCCCCAACCTCCAGCCGCCAACGAGATTGACCGCTCGCTCATCGACCTGCTGGACCAGGTGGGGACCTGGGCAGGCGTGTTGTATGGGGAGTGGTGTGGGGGTGGAATGGTTTCGGGCTGCAGTGTGGCTGGGGAATGGAGCAGGCAGTCATCACCCGCGGGACTCGACCCAGCGTGTGGGCGACAGTGTTTGCGGTAGTGCCTGGAAATGGTGGGGGGCCCGCCGCCACCTGTACCCCAGTCACAGAGTACCCCCAGTCCTTGCCGCTGTGTCCGACCTGCCTGCACCTGCCCTGCCTCCCTCCCCGCCACTGCCCGCAGAACATTGAGGGCGCCACAGCTGCCAAGCAGGAGCAGGCGGCCGAGTTCATGAAGAAGGTGAAGCTGGCGGCGATGCGGTACCTGGTGTGACGTGGCAGTCAGTGTGTGACGTGGTGCCGCACGGCGCTGACTGGCACGACCTGGTGTGCGGCGCCTTGCCCACATTTCCGGGCCCAGGCTGCAGCGCCCCGCCGCGCGACAAACTTACGAATGCTTCCGCTGGCCTGACCCTCCTGCTACGAATCCCTGCTATCAAACCCCTTCCGCTCTTAGCCCGTGCTCCTCCCTTCCCCCCTGCTCCACCAGCCCCGTCCTGTGGGCCGCCCGTCCCTGCTGCCATCTCCTGCACCCATTGCTATTTGCGCTGGCAAGCACAGCTCCCCCGCCTGACCCCAAAGAACACTAGCCCGGTCCCATTCTGCGCCCTCCCTCCTCTGCTGCACGCCACCGCTTTGTCATGCAAAATATATGTTGGAATTTTACATTAAGAAGACATGAGGTTTGGTTTTCAAGAGCGGAGGATGACGGGAGGCACAGGCGTGTACTGGTTCACTCAAAGAGAAGGCAGTGAGGAAATAATTCAAAGAGAGCGTGGTGAAATGCTCTGCCTGCTGGCGATGCCGAGCGCAAGCAGGTCACATCCAGGGCTCAAGCCTGGGTCAAGTTCTGCTGCCGGGTGACCACCCGCCAGCCAGAGGGGAACCATGTGGGCAGGGCGCCAGCGGCCGGGTTGGTGGCGGCGGCGGCAGGGACGGTAGCCGTGGCGGCAGGCTGGGTGGCGGGCACCTGGCCAGAGGGGGTCACGCGCAGGGACAGGGGGGTGGAGCAGGCGGAGGCGGAGCAGGCGGCCACCTGCAGGGGAGGGCAGGGGGGAGGGCGGTGGGGAATTAGAAGAGCGTCGTATGAGGGTGCTGGTGTGCTTTTCAAGTTGCATGCTTTCCCCAGGTTGGCAGCCACCTCACAACGGCCCTTTGTAAATGCTTCGTAAACGCTTTGTAAACGCACCGTCACAATGTAGGGTGACCCATTCGCAACATTGGTAACAAGGATGGCAGGCACGGTCGTGTTTGCCTTGAGCTCATTGTCCTGCGGTGGCGCAGCAGGAGGAGGGCGGCATGGTGGCTTCTTCAGAGGCACAAGCAAGTGGCAAGGCACAAGCACGCAGGCAAAGCAGCAAGCTGAGTTTGATGCCGCCCCACCCAGCTCATATACCCAAACCCGTTCACCACCGCTCACCCGCTCGGCAGGGATGTCTTCACGCTCCACCTCCCACTTGTAGCTCGTGGCACAGGGCACCGGCTCGAAGCTGACGCTGATCTGGCCGTTTGCGCCCACGGCGCGCAGGCCGCCCACATCAATGGCGGCCGGCGCCACGCCAGCGGCACAGGCTGCGAAGCGGGAGAGGAAGCGCTGGCCCAGGGGGCGGGCGGTGGCGCTGCTGGCGCAGCAGGCCAGCAGCAGGAGGGCGAGGGCGGCGGGGCGCATCATGGTGCAGGAGGGGTGATCACTTGCTGGGGGATCTCGAGCACGGAAGTTTGCAATGATAGCCGAAGATTGGCGGACACGCTGCTATTTGTAGGCCGCCCGCTGAGGCGGGCGTAGTTCGAAGCACCCATGCCGTCGGGCAACCACGAGGCACCCCACGAGGCACCGCACGAGGCACCCATCAACGAGGCATCTTGAGCCGGTTCATCGGCTCGCCAACCAAAGATATATACAGCTCAGTATTGCTCGGGGATTGGCGTAAGAAAACGCAGCTGAGGAGCCGAGGCAGCGGTTAGCCCCGCCTCGCTGGCGCCAGCTGACCACCGCTTATCAGCACCCTGGCGTAGGCAACTTTGACCCTGCATAGACCCTGCCCAGTAGCTCCCAACCTCACTGTCTGAGATTTGTAGACGTGTCAAACAAAGAATACAAAAGTATACGTAAGTTACCTGTGGGAGGATGCAAGGGGCCACGTCAAGCCGGGGACAGTGGCAGGCCGTTGAGACGGCAGGCGGTACAAAGAATGTAAAGGATGGAGCCCGGCCGGCGGCACGGCAGGGGTAAAAAATGCGCGGTCTGGCAGAAGGCTTGCCAGTGAAGCAAGATAACACAGAGGAGAATAGTGGGAGCAGGTGCAGGTGTTACATTTACAGGAAAGCGCCAGCTGGGGTGCTGGGCTGGCTGTCGGTGTCGCCGCACAGCGAGGGGGGCGGCGCCCTGCAGTGGCTGCCGCCACGTTGCACGGCCCCATGCTCAGACAGCAGCTGGTGGGAAAAACAACGGTCCACAGCCCCCACCGCCCCCAGTTGTGTGGGACCTGCGCCCCTTGCCAAACGTGAGTTCAGCAATTCCTCCAATCTATCACGCCGGGTGGCCCCCAGCGGTGCCGGCATGCTGGCATCAGGAGTGGCCCGAGCGTGCCCGCCCCCGCCGCCGCCGCCGCCTGCCCCAGCCTCATCTGCCCAGCGAACTTGGAGCTCCCTGTCCGGCTGGTCTTGCAGCAGGCACTGCGTTTCGTGCTCACCCCCACCGCCCGCCTCAGGGGACTGCTGCTGCCGCTGCTGCCGCTGCCGCTGGTACCACATGCGGAGGAGGAGGCCAGCAGCCACCAGGAGGCCCGCTGGCATGAGCACCGCCAATGTGCCCCGCAGCGCCCGCAGCGGCCCTGCCAGCTGGGACCCCTCTGCTGTGCCGCTGTGGGTCGGCCTGGGGTCCAGGGCAGGGAAGGCGCGCGAGGCGCAGGCGGGGAGGGCGGAGTCGACATCGGTGCGCTCCACATCCCTGCAAGCGTCGCAGAGCGTTGCAAGTGGAGAGTTGTGGGGAAGGAAGAAGGGGCAGAGTTGCAGCCAGGTGGGCATGGGCGCGGGCAATTGTGGTTGGTGCAAGCACCGACTCTGCACCATAAATTCTTAATGCGGCACGGCACAGCAAAGCACAGAGCACACAGCGTAGCAAACGTTGCCCGCTTCGCACTTACAGGCTCTCCAGCTTGCCGGCAAATGCCGCGCTGCACCAGCTGTCAGGCACGCTGCCGCTTACGTGTGTGTCGCTCACCGACCTGCAGGCAGCCAGCCAGGCAAGTGTGGAGGCAAGTGTGGAGCCATGGGTGAGAGGGTGGTGGCAGCAGCGGCACGCTGCCTCGGGGCACATAAAGCAACCGGAGCGCCACGGCATGCCAGCTCGCATGCGCAGCAGCCTGCCCACACCAACTCATCAGGTTGATGTGTCCACATGATGTCAACATGTAAAGCCCAGGGGAGCCAGCAGGGCTTCCAACACCACACGACTCACAGCTCTTTCAGCAGAGGCCAGGGCAGGCTCCTGGGCAGGCCTCCCGTGAGGCCAGCGTTGCCTGCCAGGTGGAGCCGCCGCAAGTGGGGCAGGGCGCCGGGGAGCAGCCAGGCGGGCGGGAAGGCGGGACCGGAGAGGGAGTTGTTGGGCAGGGACAGGATGCTGGCCTGCAGGTGGTGGGGGGAGAGCCAATGGCGGCGGGCCAGCCTTCTTGGGGGCTGCCGTAGCAGTGACCAGGGAGGGAGGGAGGGGGGAGGACGTCCCAGGGAGGATGTGCCAAGCATGGATGGCCCCATTGTTTTGTGGGGGCCAGCAAGCCAGGCAGGCGGGCAGGCACCTCACGTTTGAGGCTCCCCAGGCGTTGGGCAGCGGTCCAGAGAATGAGTTGCCGTCGAGCTGCGTGGTGGGGGCACAGAAGAGAGCAGTGTCTGGTGAAAAACAAAGCGAGGTCGGGTGGGGGAGTGGCGGGTGCACACATGGAGGGTGGCATGCACCACTGGCAAAGCATGCATCACACACATGCATGCACTCACACACAGCTGGGACAGGTGTGGGTGAGTGGCAAACAGCTGGGGGGGCAGCGTGCCGGTCAGGCCGTTGTACGGCAGGCGCCTGCGCAGCAGGGATTGGCGATGTGCAAGAAGATGGCGGGTCACTGGCATGGGTACACGGGTGGGGCAGCAGTGGAGATGCCGCTGCCACACAAGGTCTGTTGCTGTTGCAACTTCCATAGCGGCGACAGATTGCGCGGCCATTCCAGCGGCAGCGGCGACAAACCACGCCGCAGAGCAGCTGCGGGAGCAGTCAGGCCAGTGCGCAGCAGCGGCAGCCGGGCGCCTTGCTCACAGCTCTTTCAGCGAGGGGAGGCCGCCGCCTGTCAGGGAGGCGGGCAGGCTCCCTGCCAGGCCCAGGTTGACTAGGCTCAGCACTTCTAGCTTGGGGAACCCAACTGCAGGCAAGCTACTCCTGCTGCTGCTCCTACTGCTGCCACTGCCGCTGCTCTTGCTGCCCCCGCCGCCGCCGCTACCGCTGCCGCTGCTGCTGTCCTCAGCCCGCACCATGTCCCGCTGGGCTGCGACAGCGTGCGCCCGCGCCAAGTAAGCCGGCATGTCGCGCCCCTGCGGCGGCGGGGTCGCGCTGGCGGGCAGGCTGACGATGTGCAGCGTGGTGAGGCGGCAGAAGCCGCGCGCCCAGGCTGGCGGGATGCCTCCCTGCACCTCTGCTTGCACTGAGAGCTCCTCCAATGACGGCAGGACGGCAGGGTCGGCGCCCCAGCTGGCCGGCAGGGTGGCCCTCAGGCCGTGGAACTGCAGCAGCAGCACTTGGAGGCGGGGCAGGGCGCCGGGAGCGATGTCGGGAAGCCCGCTGCTGCGCGAGCTCCCAATCAGTGACAGCCTGCAGGCAGGGGTGCACAGTTGGGTGGGTGGGCGCGTGGCATGGGGCAAGGCAGCCAAGCCCGTAGCAGTGGTGCACGCGCCGCCGCCCCGCCTGCCAGAGGGCCAAGCATGCCACGGGCACAACCGCATGCAGTGAGGCGTGCATGCACGCTGTGCCCGCTGGCATGCAGCTGCCCAGCCGCTGGGTCCCGCCGGCAGCTCAGCCGCCTCACCTGCGCAGGCGGGGGAATGCGCCGGCGGAGAGCCACTCTGCTGGGATGGCTGGCCAGGCGGGGCCGGAGTGGCGGTCAACCAGCAGCTCTTCCAGCCACTGCAGCTGGGCCAACTCTGGCAGCAGCGGGCTGGGGGCGGCCTGGGTGCTTGGGGCGGTACCAGGTGTGGAGCCCGCAATCATCCTGCATGGGGGCGGTGGGTGCAGGTCTGAGAAGGGCGAGGCATGGGGCAAGGCAGACAGGAGGCGAGTCATCTGCCCCCCCAATAAAGCAGGCAGGGCTCCCCTGCTGCCCGGGTTGACAGGCACAGATGTGGTGCTGAACACACAGTGGATACAAATACAAACAGAACGGCGTGCATTTCCAAACCAGCAAACAACGTGGAGCGATTGCATGCTCAACCGGTGCAGGCCTGTCATGCCTCACACCCAGCCAGCCAGCTCTACCCAGCCTCCCCCACGCACATAGCCTCAGATGCCACACCACCCCGGCCACGCTCCACCCCTGCTGCCAGCCCCCCAACACAACACGCGCTGGCATGTGCCCCCTGCCCTCCTGCTGTTGGCATGCTGGGCCCCCGCTCACAGTCTGGTCACGTGCAGGTCGGCGTTGCAGGCCACCCCAGACCAGTGGCAGGGCGGGTCGGGCGCGGAGGGGTCCCACCCCCTGTTGATGGTGACAGGGGGTGTTGTGGAGCTGGTCAGCCTCGCCCACTGGGGGTCTGCCTGAGCGATGGTCTCCCGCAGGCGACGCATGATGGCGGCATCTGCATGCGGAGGGCGGACCAGTGTTTGTGTGAGCAAAGGGACAGAAGGGAGGGGAGGGCAGGAGAGGGGAGGGGCAGCAGGGGCAGGGGCAGAGGGGCGGATAGCGGGGGCAGGGGCGGTGCGAGCGAGGCGTCAGGGGATGAGGAGGCTGCAGGTGCAGGGAAGCATCCAGCCCACATCGCTAGCTCCTCTGCAAACTATGTTCTCCAATACCCACAGGCACCTTCAAGCTCCGCACTGATGGCAGGCAGCCAGGCGCAGCGGAGCAGCCAGGACAACGCCACCGCTGCCGCCACCGCCAGGGGGCCAGCTGCGGCGGTGGCCCCAGCCGTGCGCCGCCTGCCGCATTCCGAGCCAAGCATTCTGCCGTGCACTCTAGCGCGCTACCGCACAGTCTTCATTCCGGGCGCAAAAAGTGCCCCGAGTGCCCCGAGTGGAGCCTGCCGTTGCTGCCGAAGAGCCGCAGCACCGGCAGCGGACGGTTACAAGCAGTGACAGTGTCTGGTAGCCCGGAAAAGGCCTCTCTGAAAAAGTGCCGCCATGCTGGGGCATTCCCGCCGCATGCCGCCAAGTGGTAAAGCCCTCCGCCGGCACAGGGAATGCTCCGCCTGGTGTCGCCCATGGCTGAGTCGCGCCATTGCTGGTATCGACGGCACAAGATTCAGTTCAGCACTCCTCCCTCCCCAGGATGCCCACTTGCAGTTGTGCCGCCCCTGGTGCTGCCTGCCACTGGAGCGGGTACAGGTTGGCCTGTCCTGACGGATGGCCTGTCCTCGGCCAATGAAAACAGGATTAGCTCCCCAGGCCGGCTTTGCTCCCTTCTGAGCCTTCACAGCCCATCTGCTGCACCTCTTCTGTCCTTGCGCTCTGCAGCTCTTACAAAGCAATACATGTTGATACGGATACGCTTAAAACAACACACCAACCAGGCAGTGCAGGGAGTGCCGGCCTGCCCAAGCCGTGCCGCAGGCAAATTAATAGCCAGCTGACCAAGCCACGCGCTCGCCCATGCCGCCGTGAGCTCAGCTGCGCGAGCGCCGCCGCCTGTCGCGGTCCCCGCTGCGGCTGCGCCGGTTCTTCTTCCCTCCCTCCTCGTAATACTGCGCCGCCCCGGCGTCCTGCTTGGCGGCCTCGCTGGGCCGCGCATGCTTTGGCTTTGCCTGCGCGCCCTTGCTGTCCCGCCGCCGCCGGTCGCCGCTGCCGCCAGACCCCTCGCTGCCGCTGCTGCCGCTGCTTGAGCTGGAGCCACTGCTGCTGCTGCTGCCGCTGCTGCCAGACGTGCCTGAGCTGCTGCTGGTGCCAGAGGACGAGTCGCTATCGCTGCCGCTGCTGCTGGAGCTGCTGCTGCCGCTACTGCTGCTGCTGCTGCTGCTGCTGCCGCTGCTGCTGGATGAGCCAGAGGTGTCGCTGTCGCTGCCACTGCTGCTGCTGCTCCCCGAGCTGCTGCTGCTGCTGCTGGAGGAGCCGCGGCGCTTGCGCTTGCGCTTCTTCTCCTTCTCATCACCCCCAGCACCCTTCTTGCCGCCCTTGCCGCTGCCGGGCTCCTTGTCCCGCATCTCAGGCGGCAGCTCAGAGGCATCCATGAAGCGGGCACGCACCTGCAGGCAGGGAGAGGGCAGAGGGCAAAGGGAGGCTGAGGTGAAGGCTGAGGCTGACGAGGCATAGCTTTGCGGCGGCAGACGGGGCAGGCGGGGTAGGCAGCTGCTGGCGGCGGCTGTCCATGGGCGCAGCCGGGGTGCGGTGCAACAACACGACATCACAGTTGGTGGGCAGCACACGCGATGGCAGCAGCGGCAGCCAGCCGCAAGGCAGCAGCAGCAGTGGTCTCCGTAGCAGCAGCAGCGGCACCAGGGCACACCCCCTCCAAACCTGACGCACCCGTGGGTTTTTCAGCTGCTGCGTGCGGGTGGGCCGCGCCTGGTACACCGGTTCGTTCTTGCACTCATACGTCCAGTGCCCCTGCTGCAGGCAGCGCTGGCAGGTGGGGGCGCCTCCCTGCTGGGAGTTGCCAAACCGGCCCTGCAGGCGGGTACACGAGGGTGGCGGCAACAGGGGGCGGTGATGCGGCGGCAGCGGTGATGGCAGCGCTGCATGCTCCCCGCTGCCTGCCCGGCTGCCTCCCCGACATTTCAGCATGTCCAGCACCCTCCACGGGCGGCAAGCGGCACTCACCAGGCCCTTATACCGGCCCGCCTGCTGGTGTGCGCCGCTGCCGAAGAGGCTCATGGCGACACGCCTTTCGCCTGTTTTTGCGGTTGACTATAGGTGCCGCTGGCGGGGCAGCAAGCTGACGACAACAGCCGATCAAGAGGTGCGCTCTGCCCTGCTTGCGGTAGCTGGGACTGTTCAGGATATCGGGCCAAGTGTGGGCGTGTGACGGCAGGCGCCGATGCGCTAAGGCCACAGCCACATTCCACCCGCAAACTCTGACCTGGCGGCATCACCTCAATTCAGTCTCGTTCTGCGTTGTTTTGCTGCCACGATACCTATTGTGGACCTTGCAAGCTGTTTGCACAGCCAGGACGGCCGGTGGCTGCGCGTCCCCATGCGCCGCTCCTCGCCTGCAGCCTCCAGGCGGGGCCAGCGCCAGCCTCAAGACCTGCTGGGTCAGGTGGGTCGAGCCGTAGCGGAGGAGCATTGGAAAGGGCGGTGTGGTGGCGGGGCGGGAGGGGTGGTGGCGGCAGGGCGGACGCGGCGCGGGCTCCCTCCGCCTCCAGAACGGACTGCCCCCTGAAGCCACATGCGTCCCCGCCGCTGCTTCGTATCTACGCAGGCAGCGGTTCTGGAGGCGTTCCTGGGGCGGCAGCATCGCGCGGGGCAGGCAGCTGCTGCACGCACCGCCTGGCTGGTGGAGCAGCAGGCGCTGCAGCAGGAGGCGGCGGACAGCGAGGCGCAGCTGTGGGCCAGCTGCTGTGCAGCTCCTGCTGCCGCTGGCGCCCTTGGGGATGAGGGCCAGGTGTCACGGTCGGCAGGCCCCTCTACACATACCAGTGATGGCCTGGGGACAGCACTAGCAGCGGGGGACGAGGGGGTGGCAGAGGCGGTGGCGCTGGCGGCGGCAGTTGGATGCCTGCTGGGCGGGCGGCCTGGCCGCACCACCACCCAGGCTGTGCACGACCTGCAGCGGCAGCTGCAGAGTGCAACGGCACGAATGCAGCAGCACCTGGGCTCTGTCGATTCGACGGTGGCAGAGCTGCTGAGGCAGGTGCAGCTGCCACAGAGCCCCTCCAGCGGTGCTCCAGCTGCTGGCACCCTGGCAGGTTCGCTGCAGCAGCTGCTGCAGCAGCACCCGCTGGCAGCCGAGGCCTGCGGGGCGCAGCTGCTGGAGCATGCTTCCGAGCTGGATGCCCGGCAGGAGCAGCTGCGCCAGCAGCGCAGGGCAGCATGGCACGCCTTCCTGGCCAGCACCCGGGCGCAGCGGCGGCAGGAGCAGCAGCAGCAGGGGGAGATGCAGGGGTTAGAGCGCTGCGAGCCTGCAGGCATGGCAACCGACACTCCTGGCGCCGGCGACAGCACCGCCGAAGAGTGCCCAAGTGAAGCAGCCGAAGACAGCTGGCAGGCGGCAGGGGCAGAGGGCAGCCAAGGGGATGACTGCGAGGCCCCCGCCCTGCCTGCAGCAGGCAGCACCGCCGACGGCTGGTCTGCCGGGGAGCATGCTGTGTTTGTGCATGCGTGGCATGCATGCTGGGCACCTGGTGGCGGTGGCCAGGCCGCTCTGGTGCGGCAGCTGGCGGCGCTGCTGCCTGCCCGGGGCGAGCAGGCTGTGCTGGCGCATGAGCGGTGGCACAGGGAGGCGGGGCGCCTGCGCATCGCGGCGCAGCAGCTGGAGGCTGGGTGGCGGCAGGAGCGCGCCGGCTTTCTGGCGGCGGCGGCAGCGCTGCTGGCCGAGTCGGAGGCGGCGGCACTGGCGGGGGCAGAGGCAGCCCTGGCGCAGGTGGAGGCGGCTGCTGCCTGCCTGCGAAGCGCTACTGGGGTGGAGCAGGGGCAGGCTGAGCTGGAGGAGCAGCATGATGCAGGTGCCCGTGCTAGGGCCGTAGCAGCAGCAGAAGCGGCGGCCCGGGCCTTTGCCCGGTGGCAGGCCAAGGAAGATTACAGGGGCCGCATGCACCAGCTGCTGGCTGAGCACAAGCAGCAGAGGGAGGAGCAGGCAGCGGCGGCGCGAGCTGCGGAGCAGGCGGCTGCCGTGGCGGCGGCCCAGGAGGCGGCGGCGGCAGCTGCTGTTGGGCGGCAGCGCGTGCAGGGCCGCCGGCAGGTGGACGCGGCCAAGACGGCGGCGCGGCAGGCAGCAGAGGAGCGGCGGCAGGCGGAGCAGGCGCGGCGGCAGGCAGCGCTGGATGCTCTTCGGGCTCGGGTGGCCCCCTGTGTGCCCCGAGATGCCCTGCGCGCCACCGCCCCCACGCAGAGCAGCAGTGCTGCAGCCCCGGACGAGCCGCGGCACGGCCTGTTTGCCGGCGCCCTGGCTGTGGCGTTCACTGCAGACCACATGCTACGGGACCAGCGGTTCAAGGTGGGCACCCGCCAGCTGGCGGGTCCGCCCAGCTGGCAAGTGGCGCCCTGCCTCCTAGAACTGCCAGCTTGCATGGCCAAGGAACTCTACATGGGTGGCAGGCGGGCCAGCTGTTGAGATCACATGCCGGCCTTACTTGCCTACCTGCATGTCCGCAGGTGTACGAAGCGCTGCGTTCGCTGGGTCTGCACAACACGGCGGCGGGGCGGCAGGCTGTGGCAGCTGCCCGCCCTGCCCGCCCCCTGCGCCCCGACCTCCTCACCTCAGCGCAGTGGCAGGGCCTGGCGTGAGGTGGCTGTGTGTGATGGCATGTGCGGGCACACAGAGAATGGTGGCCTGCCACAGTGAGCTCTCGCTGGCACCGCCGCAACACAGCGCTGACATGGCACGAGCCTGCAAGGTGTCCGTGTCGTTGCCCCACTGTGGGGCCAACGAGGCTTGTGTACTGATTTCACGAAACCACAACTTGTGTGTTTCAAGTTATTTGAATTTAACGTCAGCACTCTGGACACAATTTGTCTTGAATGTATTGCTAAGGTCACCGCTCCGCACTTGAACTGGGTTGTCTTTTAACACTGTAACACTTTCACACCTTGGAAGTGTTGCAACATGGCAACGGACAGTGGTTGAGCACGCTTGCAGACGTGAATGGCAATACCAGGCAGGTGTGGGTGTGATTAGGGGCAACGTGGATGGAGGCATGAGTGCAGAGAGGAGGTGTCAAGGGATGGCATATGGCCTGGCTGATGGGTGCAGGCAAACTGACGCTCGTTGCTTGGTGTCATGTTGCAGTGGCTCGCAGGCAGAGTGCCGTGCTGCCTCCGCCGCTGCACCGCTGAGCTGGCGGGGGAACATGATCTCTGCTGCCTGCTGGCGCATTGCGCCTGGGCAGCACACGATACACGACACTAGCTTCCAACATCGCAACGTCGCTTGCAGGGCCCAGATAAGGCACACACGGCAGCTTGGGTTGCACATTGACACGATGGCAGCTCGCGCGGCGTTCAGCGGCGCAAACACGCGCCAGGGCACTGCGCCGGCACCGATGCTGGCCCGCCTGGCCGCCCGGACAGCGGTGTCGGGGGGCAGCAAGGCTTATGTCGCTGCTCAGGCGCCTAAGCAGCAACAGCGACAGGCCCTGCAGCAGTCAGGACCCTCTCGAAGGGCGCTGATCGTGTGCCAGGCCGCCCAGGTGCGCAGACAAGGCGGTGCTGCCTGGCACCAGCTGCCGCCACTAGCCGCTTGGGACGGGTTGTTGCCGCCGCTGGCTTTGTGATTCTAAAGATGCATCTTGCCCCTGTGACCTTGATTGTATGCAGACCAACGGCAGCTCAGTGCCCGCAGGCAGCGTCAGCCTGGTGCTGCTGGCGGGCGGCGTGGGCAAGCGCATGGGGGTGAGCTACATGCTCTTCATTGCACAACTTGCATGTGCCCTGTTTGCCCCGCAGCCTGCCGCGCATGAAGCGTGGCTGCGCACCTTGCCGCCTGATCAGCAGGCCTGAGGACAACTTGCAGCAGGCACTGACGCACTGCATGCCCTAACGCCACATGAATTCGCTGGGCTGGTTGGTACTGCAGGCCGCCATCCCCAAGCAGTACCTTGAGCTCAAGGGGCAGCCCATCGCCACCTACAGCATGCAGACCTTTGCCGCCATGCCAGAGGTGGGGGGTGCCGGGGGCAGGGTGCTCAGTGGTGCAGCGCAAGAGGCATCAGTTACGGCGCCAACAGCAGCAGCAAGAGAGATGCATGGAGTACGTCCTCCACTTCTGTCCTGGAGTGCCTGACTGCCACTTGCTGGAAGCAGCCAGGCCCGACTGGCTGGTGGTGCTGAGCAGGGGGCGCACACAGGGATGCTGATCAGCGCTCCCTTGCTCACCTCTCCTGCCGTGAGAGCTGCCTGCCTGCAGGTGGGCGAGATTGTGGTGGTGTGCGAGCCGGAGTGGCGGTGAGCACCGCCGCCGCCGCCGCTGCCAACCAACGCAGCCCTGCCCCCGCTGTTCCACCTGCCTGTGTGTGCACACACTCTAGCCTGACCTGTGCTCTTCGCGTGTGCCCCCGCATCTCCAACAACCCCACCAAACCGAGCCCGCCCCCACTCCCCACCATTCGCAGCGACGTGTTCCAGTCTTGCTACGCCCGCCTGCCCCGCAAGCTCCCCCTCAAGTTTGCCTCCCCCGGGGCGGAGCGCCAGGACTCGGTCTACAACGGCTTCCAGCAGATTGATGCCGCGGCGCAGGTGCAAGTGGTTTTGTGCTTTTAACCAAGCAATGTATGCCTTCTTATCACGCCCATCCAGATACCCCATCGCCTCCCTGCCACGCCACGTTTGCACCCCTTCCACATCCACCCCACCCTGCAGCTGGTGGCCATCCACGACTCGGCCCGCCCCCTGGTGACCCCCGCCGACACGCTGCTGTGCTGCAAGGATGCGATGGAGGTGCGGGGGGGGGGGCTCACGTTGGAGTAGTTGTGGAGGGTGGGTGGCCACAGTGCTCCCTGGGGCGGGTTGCGGCGTGGGTGGGCATGCCGGCTTGCACCACGGCGTGCAGGCAGGGCTGGCAGAGCGGAGCAGTGCCGACGGACCCTGGGGGCTGGCGGGGGCTGCAGAGACGCGGGCAGGGGGCAGGGCAGGCAAAGCATGACGAAGCAGGGCAGGGCAGGGCAGAGCAGGGCAGGCAGGCGAGCAGGCAGCAGGCCCGCTATGAACACACACACTCTCTTTCCTCTCTTAGCATTTGCCCATCTGTGCCCCCTCGCCTGCAGGTGGGCGCCGCCGTGCTGGGCGTGCCGGTGAAGCCGACCATCAAGGAGGTGGACGGGGACCGCATGGTGGTGAAGACGCTGAAGCGGGCGGCGCTGTGGGAGGTGCAGACGCCGCAGGTGGGAGGCAGTGACAAGTGCCACATGCCGCTGAACTGCCCGCCATCCCGTCGGCCCCGTCCAACTTCCTGCCCCCCCTGCCTGCCCACCTCCCCAGCTGCCTGACCTGCCCATCTACCTGCCCGCCTGCCTGACCCCCTTCCCACCCGTCCGCCCTCCTTGCTGCCTCCCGCAGGTCATTCGGCCGCCGCTGCTGCGCGAGGGCTTTGAGGTGGTGCGGCGGGAGGGGCTGGAGGTGACTGATGACGTGTCAATCATCGAGGCGCTGGGCAAGCCCGTGCGCATCACGCCAGGCAGCTACACCAACATCAAGGTAAGGGCATGGGCGGGCGGGTGCAGGTCGCTGGTTTTAGGAAATGAGTACCGGAGGGGGCATACCTGCCGGCACAAACATCAAGGTGGGCGGCAGCGGGCGCAGGTCGCTGCTGCTTCTGGCGAATGCATGAATAGCAGAGGGGGCCATCACCGGCAGCAGCTGTGCAACCATGAAGGTGGGGGAGAGCGGGCGCAGGTCGCTGCTTCCAGCGAATGAAGAAGGCAGCAGCAGCAGCTACACCAACATCACACCTGGCTTGCTGGCTTGCTGGCTGGCTGGCTGGCTGGCTGGCTGGCCACACTACAGCTCGAGCCCCGGCCTTGCCCTACTGTGCACCCGCTCCCCCGCAGGTCACCACCCCCGACGACATGAGCGTGGCCGAGGGCTTCCTGCAGGAGGCGGCGGCGGCGGCGCGCACCGCAGCACCCGCAGGTGCGGCGGGGGATGCAGAGGGGGGCTGGCCCGCCGGCTGTTGTGTAGGCGGCGGGTGCGGTGGCAGGTGGCAGCAGGAGTGCGGCTGCCTCCCGGGAGCGCCCGCCCTCCGCCCAGGAGCTGCACGGATGATGAGGGCGAGCATGCAACCACCAGACCCATTCTTTCACTGCCAACCGGGCAGTGGTTGCACTAGTCGAGGGCTCAACCCCCGCGGCGCACCCGCCACCTGCAAGCGCTGCCGACGGCTGCCACCGCCTGCCCCGCTGCCCCACCCCTCCCCACCACCACGCTCCACTCCTGCCGCAGACCCCCTGGAGGCGGCCCGGCTGGACTATTGCGAGCAGGACCCGTCAGCCAAGGAGTGTAAGGTGTTTGACGAGTGAACGAGGAGGCAGGCGAGGGAGGAAGGAAGGAAGGAGGGAGGGAGAGGAGGAGGCACAAGAGCGAGCGAGCGAGGGCGTTTGGCCCCTGTACCACGCCGTTGCTGCCAGTGGCGGCTAGCAGGGATAGCAGCACGTCCGTTTATGTTTCCCGCTTGTGCTGGCGATTAGCCTGCAGCTGATATGTAATGTGTGCTGCCACGAGCGCCGCCGCTCCACACAGAGGTTGGGCATTCGCAACCACAGCGCAGATCCATTGTAAGAGTCTGGTTGTGGCCTGCAGGGGGTGCAGGGTGGGGTGAGGTGGGGGGGCGGGGGGCGCGTAGATAGAACCCTCCGCCTTCCCGCATGGCACCACCGTGACGCACCTTGGCCCGCCTGTCACGCCGCCGACCCGTCAACATGCATGCCCCCACCTGCATACCTGCCCGCCCACCTTCCCGCGCTCACATCAGCCGACCGGTTTGCAGTGTTGAATACGGCGGCACAGTCCATGCTCCCAGGCTTCTGCCTGTTGGGGTGGCAAGTGGCATCGCCAGCTGAAGCCTGGCATCCAGTGCGGCAGCCGCAACATCAGCGCCAAGCGCATCAGCGCCAAATTAGCCCAGCACTCCCCCTCAATAGCCTGCACTGCCCAATTCCGCCCTCTCCTACTTCAAGAATGGGGTTCCCTGAACGAATTGAGTCCTCCCGGACATGATGGGCATGCCGGGCATGCTGGGCATGCCGGGCCAATTCAGGGGTATATAAGTGCCTATCAGCCGTCACACTTGCATTTTCGCTTTCACTAAATTTGCCATCAGTCCGGATCGCTCCTCCGCTGCCCAATTCTGCCCAGTTTACTAAAAAACAACGGTAAAACAACCAAAAAAACTGCTCAGAATGTCCGATCCCATCGGGCGCGCGGCTGCGATCGTCGCAGGCAAAAATGGGGTTTCGTGTCTCCCCCCTCACCAAGCCAAGGCCTACGAAAGTTTCCACCCCTCTCAGAGAGTGACGTCATGGAAAGGCAGTGTGGAGAACCGCGTGGCCCCCGTCAGGATGGTGAACTGCCCCGCCGCCGCCGCCGCCGCCGCCGCCAACGGCGGCAAGCTGTTCAGCCTGTTTGTCAAGGGTGAAGGTGCTCTGTTGGTGCGCCGCCACCAGCGCCAGCCCTACCTCAACTGCATGACCCCCAAAACGGGCGAGTTCTGGATGGAGCAGAGCAAGAGCCGGGAGTTTGGCGACGCCGAAAACGCGTTGCTGCGGCAGTGCGTGGCGCACTGCAAGGCGCACCCCGACGCTGCGGCCCTGCTGGGTGTGTTCAACGGCAACCCCAGGGGGCGCCGGGTGTACCACCTCTTCTGGGTGCGCCTGCTGGAGGAGAACAAGAAGCTGAAAATGTTTCGGGGGCAGGTCGTCAAGCCCATCGACGAGGTGCCTCGCTAGCGTGAGTGCGCCGCCGCTCTCACCATGTGTGGGGGGGCGGTGCTGCACGGCAAGGTAGCGTCACAATAAAGGGGGGCACTGCAAAGTAGGAGAACAGGAGCACAGGAAAGCAGCTAGGCATCCGGTTTAGGTGCGGTAAAACCACAGAGTCAATGTGCGTGCTGTCGCAGCCAGGGATTGCTGACGTAACGTGCGTATTGCTCCGCTCAAGTGCCGTCGCCTGCCGCGCCGTGCAGTGAGGCAGTGTCAATAGGAAGCAGCTAAGGACTAGCATAGGTACCCTAAATAGATATAACACAGGCTTCAAGCTGCCCCTTGGTCGTGCTGCTGCGCTGCGCTGCGCTGCGCTGCGCTGCGCACGCTATGAAGCGCAACTCACCCTGTACTCCCCGCCACCTCACCACCTGCTGCTGACGGCAGCGGCGCCTCGAACGGCGGATGCTTGAGCAAGGCGTCAACCCCAGCAGCACGGCGCCCAGGCCACCTGCACAAGGCGGCATCCACACACCGCACTCAGCGAAATGATAACCCAATAAAACTGTAGCATGACTTCTGCTGCTTGTGCACAGATGCCCCGCGGGCGGCGGTTGTGCACACCAAACAAAATAGTGTGAAGCTAGGGCTGCGTAAGCCCCAACACCGATCTGAGAACTCTTGACCTTGCCCGCACCTCCCCTTCCTCCTTTGAACTTGTTCTGCTCTCGTACTTGGCCTCAGCTTGCTGTTTTGTAGTTGCGCTCGTCTCTAGCACTTCATTTCATCTCTCCATGCCCCTTCCACTCCCACCCACCGGGCACATTGCACCATGGGCACCTTCCCACCTTTTCAACGGTAGCCCAGCAACTCGTGACTTCTTCCCTCTCACCAGCCTCCCCTATCACCTTGCAGTGATCTCAGCGCTGGCTGTGTCACTGCCTGTCTGTCCCTGCCCTTTCCTCTCCCCTCACCCCCACCCCCATCCGGGACCATGCACACCCCTGTCACTTGCCACCACACTGCGCTCCCCGTGCTTCAAGTGTTGAACCTTGTAAACAACTAAACACTTTCCGACAGAATAAGGTCCAAGGTGGCGGCCCAGTGCTGCTCAGAGGTAGAAAGTGTTCAGCCAAGACAAAGAGGCAGGGTACTTGGGTGGGAAGGTAGTCGCCGGGGATGGAAAGATCAGTGGTGGCTTGCAAACGCGTGGGATGCAGAGAGAGCCGCGGCAAGCCTCCGGTCAAGCTGGCGGCCGGCTGCCCCGTGATGCTGGCAGCGGCAACGGCAGCAGGGGTGCAGGCAGGCGGCAAGCCACTGGCAGGCCAGCCGTGTGCCTGCTCCCGCCGTGACTGGCAAAATGCCCAGTGGGGCCGCAGCCAGGCCAGCGCACTGCCCCGTTCGCCGCGTTCATGTCAGAAAAAAGGTATATCCAAGATCTGTGAGGGATGTGCTTGGCACTTGCGAAAAAGTAGAGTTTGGCGGGGCTGGAGGGTGTCACCTGCCACCCCCGCCACCCCCGCCCTGTGGGTGCGCACTTGCAGCTTGCCCCACTGCGCCCCTGGCCGTCTGCTTTATGCCGCGTGGTGTCGAGATCCAGCAATGCGTTACACAGTGAGTGGCATCAGGCAGGCCTGGCAGGGGCTTGGCAGTCGGTGGGATACCCCCTGCAATCAGCGGCGGGATTTGGGAAGCAGGCAGCTCGCAGCAGAGCAGGCCCAGCTTATGAGACCGCTGGTGGCGCGCGGCCCATCCCCATGCATTTGCTGCTCATTTAAGCTGACATCCACCTCCTGGCCGCCCCCACCCCAAACACACCGCCGTGCAGCGAGGGAAGCGGCGAAAAAGCATCATGCGGACGCTCGCCGTTTGCTTGCTTCTGATCCTAGCGCGCTGCGCCCATGCAAAGACGGCCGATACAGTTGCATGTGAGGAGGGAAGGTGCAATGGGAGTTTGGGTTTGGGCCACCGCTTGGATCGCAGTGCGGGGAGGCGGGGGGCCGCGGCGCCGTGCAGCGAGGGCAGACCAGGCGTACGGGGCCCTAGTGAAGGTGGGAACCAAATGCAGATGGTTCCTGAGCTCCGCGGCCATTACCCGCTGCAGACCCCACTGCCACTGGCGGCGTGGCCGCCGCCGCCGCCGGCAACGAGACTGCCAGCTGCCTGCAGGCGCCAGAGTGTGACCCTGCGCGCTCTCCACGAATTCAGGTGTGTGTGCAAGTGTATGGAGTGTGATCACTTGCACATGAAGCCGCTGCGCATGCGCCAGGCTGGGCAGTTGAGCGGTGATACCGCAGGCCGCACTCGCCGCTGCATGCCGCCGCCCCAGCGCCAGCCCACGCGGCTGCCTGCCCGCTCCTCACTCGCTAGCGGGACTACTCTGCACCGCGTGTGTGTGTGCCCCCCCGACCCTGCACCTGAGTCTCCCCGCCCCCTGCCCCTGCTGTGTCTGTTTGTGCCCTGCAACACATTGTTTGAGCGGGGAGGGGCGCGTCTTCCTGCAGTCCATGCCTCTCACACAAGTGTGTCAACACACCTTCCCCTGGCCCACAGGTGCTGAGCGAGGAGGGGCGCATTTTTCTGTACCACAACTTCCTGACCGACGAGGGTGAGTGCTGCTTATGCATCAGCCAGGGCATTCGCAATATCAAGGGTCACTGCAGCTTCATGTGTTTGGTGGGGTGTAGCCGTGTGGCCACAACCTCCTCAACGCCGTCGGGGGCAGGGTGGGGCGGCGTAGGCAGCCTTGGCAGACAGGCAGGCGGGCGGGCGGGCAGGCAGGCAGGCACTCGTGTGTCCACCCGCTACCGTGCAGCGGCGGCACGGTGCAATGTACACTCGTGCGCTTTGTCCACCCCAGCGCCCTCCCTTGCCTCTCACAAACCCTGCAACCCTTGTTTGCCGCGCTGTCACCTGATTTGCATGCGTTGCTTATCAAATCTCCTCCCCGCCTGGCGTGCACCCACCTCTCACAACTCTTGCGCCTCTATGTTACATAGCTCGTTGCGGCTGCTTCCTCTGCCTTGTGTGTGCAGAGTGCGACTACATCATCAGCCTGGCCGAACCCAAGCTGGAGCGCTCGGGGTAAGTGGACCCACGCCCAGTGAAGCACCGCCTTGCCCTGCAGCGCAGGCAGAGCACAGCACCCCAGGCCATGCTGGGCAGCATGGCCGCGTAGCCCGGCTCTGGGCCACTGTCGCTGCATCATGGCCCTGCTGCTGTAGCTGAGCTCCACTGTGACGGGCCCCCTCTCCCTGCCTGCCCTGCCCCGGCCAGCCTGGTGCCTGGCTGTGCCCCCGTTGTCCCCGCCCCTCCACCCCCACATGATGCCCCTCCTGCACTCCCTCACCTCTGCACCCTGCCCCACATCTCTCCTGAATGCCCTGCTCCAAGCCGCCGTCCCTCATCCCCGCTGCGCAGCGTGGTTGACACCGAATCAGGCAAGGAGGACATCTCAAACGTGCGAACCTCCAAGGTGCGAAGGCGACCCCCTGGGCAGCGTGGGGTGGGGTGCGAAGTGGGGAATTGCCAGCCCATCAGTGGGCAAGGGCGGGGTGGGGGCGGGGCGGCGGCGGGCAGCCTGGGCAGGTGGGGTTGAGCAGATGCGGCCCCTCCCTCGACTGGCGGCTGGCAGGCTGGGCAGGCGCCTGGGGCTGCTTCAGGTGCGCACACCCCCACTGCAGGTCCTGCTGCGGGGCATGCTACCTGGCGAGTGGGCACGACCGCATGGTTGCTGCCACTTTGCTCTTCACTGCAAATCATAACTGCACTGGACAGCCTTACGTTTGCGGTTGTCTTTGCAATGCGAGTGCAGGGCATGTTCCTGGACCGCGGCATTCTGCTTCCACTGCAAACAGTGTACCATTATTTCTTATTCAAGTGCAGGGCATGTTCCTTGAGCGGGGCCAGGACCCGGTGATTGCCGGCATCGAGGCGCGCATCGCCAAGTGGACGCTGATGCCTGCGGGCAACGGGGAGGGCATGCAAGTGCTGGTGAGGACGGCAACGGGTGGGGCAGCTGCGTGGGGTGGCGGCCGGGAGGGACCAGGCGGGAAGTCCGGGGTGCGGCAAGAAAAGAGGGGCTGGTTCGGAAGGCAAGGGGGGCTGCAAATTTGGTCTGGCAGGGCAGGGCTTCGCATTGGTACAGGCTGTGCCACCGCTTGCGGCTGGCAGCCCTGCGCTGCGCATCTCGTCACCCGCATCCACCCCCCCCCCCCCCCACACACACACACACCGCCCCTGCCTCCCCTGGTTGTGCGTGCAGCGCTACGAGAAGGGTCAGGAGTACGAAGATGAGTGCGGGTGGCTGGCCGCCTGCCAGGGCATGTGACCGCCCGCTTGGCGCAGGCTCCGCCTGGCAGCCCGCACAAGCTGCTGCTGTCTGCAGAATCTGATGGCTGGGCAGTACGGCATCTGTTGCCGGGCAGTGTGCGCGGTCTGCCATGCTGTGTGCACGGCATTGGGGCCAGTGCCTGGCAGCCCTGCGGCACCACCGCCCTATCTGACCTCCCTGCCTGCCTCCCTCCCTCTGCCCCCTGTCTTCTCCCGGACCCCCACCCCTCCCGCCTCTGCACGCCACTATGATGAGTACCTCTGCTCCCTGCCTTGCTGTGCTGCGCTGCCATCACCCACCTGCCTGCCTGCCCGCCTGCCCGCCTGCCTGCCCGCCTGCCCACCTGCCTGCCTGCCTGCCTGCCTGCCTGCCTGCCTGCCACCGCAACGCTGCATCGAGTGACACTGCTGGGCTGCTGCGCTGCCTGCGCTGGCTGGCTGGCTGGCTGCCCCGTCCAGACGCTTGCCCTTACCTGCGCGTATCTGACTCCTTCTCCTTCCCGCCCGCCTGCCTGCCCCGCCCGTGCCCATCCTCCCCTTCCCCCTGGCGCACACTATTTCTTCCACAAGGAGGGAACCGAGAACGGCGGCAACCGCTACCTCACCGTGCTCATGTGAGGCCCACAGGGAGGGGAGCAGGCAGGCAGGCAGGGAGGCAGGCAGGGAGGGAGGGAGCCCCGGTGCTGCTAAACTTTGCTGCACTGCCCCGGAGGTGGGCAGAGGCGGCCCCGCATGGCTGTGCTGTGCTGTGTGCTGTGCTACGGCGTGGCGATGCTGCATTGCGCTGTGCTGTGCTGTGCCGGGCTGTGCTGTGGCATGTTCACCGCTGTGACGTGGCATGCTGTGCTGCGCTGTGGCATGCTGTGCAGGTATCTGAATGACGTGGAGGAGGGGGGCGAGACATGTGAGCAGCCTGCCTCGGCTTGCCTGCCCTGGCTTGCCTTCCGGCCAGCTGTCAGCCTGCTGAGCTGCCTTTGTTTGGCTGCTGCGCGTGCTCGCCACCTCACATACCATGCTCTGCTGACCCATGGGACCGGCATGCCCAACAGCACGCCGCCCGTGCTGCGGCTCCCCTTCCCCACGCCTCGCTGACCTGCCAACCGGCCCCTGCACCCTGCGCCTCTCCCCCACCCCCCACTCCTCCTGCAGGCTTCCCAAACATCCCCGCCCCCGGCGGCGACAACGGCCCGGAGTTCAGCGAATGCGCACGCAAGGTGGGGGCTGGCTGGGTGGGGAGGTGCTGGGAGCGGCAGGCTTTGCAGTTGCAACTGACGTCGTCACACAAGCACACATGGTGTATGAATATGTCAAGCGGGGTGCAGCATGCACGGGCTGAGCATCTTTCCTGCCCCACAAGGCAGCCGGTCACTCTGAACTACCGAAGGGTCCCATCACCTCACCTCCACAACTTGTTGACCGCAGGTGCTGGCCGCCAAGCCCAAGAAGGGCAACGCCGTGCTGTTCCACTCCATCAAACCCAATGGCGAGCTGGAGCGCCTGTCGCTGCACACCGCGTGGTGAGCGCGAGCGTGGGGAGTGAGCGGAGGCAGCCGAGTTGCCGGCTGGCACCCCTAGCTGTTGCTCCCAGCTGGCACTTCCAGCTGGCGCTTCCAGGCACTGAGGCCCAGGCCGGCAGCAGCCCAGAGCTTCCCATCTCGTCATCCCCTTGCTGCCTGCTTGCTGGTCCCTCTGCATGCCCCGTGTGCACGCCACTGCTGCCCCCGGCTCGTTCTGTTTTGTGTTCCCCTGCCGGCTTGCACCCGCTCCCCACCCTGCACAGCGCTGCAGCTTATCCCCCTGCCTGCCCCCTGCCTGCCCCCTCCCGCAGCCCCGTGATCAAGGGCATCAAATGGTAAGGAGGCCTGTTCTGTGCTGTTCTGTGCTGTGCTGTGCTGTGTACACCAGGTCTCACAGTGGTTGGTTTGGGGGCAGTCGCGATCGGGCCGGTGGGGGTGGCCTGCAGCTCGCCACCCTTCCCGGCACCTGCTGCACCGATGCCCGCCACTGCCACCCCTGCCACGTGGCCTTCCCCTCACAGGGCCGACACACAGCACACACAGCGCACTTACACATGCTGCCCTGCCCCGCAGGTCTGCCCCCAAATGGGTACACGTCGGGCATTATTCCGTGGGAGACGAGCAGCCACAGCGCATCGAGCAGGTCACGCAGGTGAGCGTGTGGGTGGGGTGGGTGGGTGTAAAAAATAAACAAATAACAAAGGCCCCCCCCCCGTGCCGTGCGCGTTTGTGTGCGTGGGCAGCGGGGCTGTGAGAGGCCCTGAGGGTGGGGCCTGAGTCAGCGGGAGGGCCTTCAGAGGGTTGGGGCAGGGCTGCGCCCCTGAGAGGGGCCACACAAGGGCGGGGCGGAGTGCCTGGCTGGCGCAGCCGGCCCTTGTGCACGCCTGCCAAGCAGGCACGTTTCAACTCAGCCTGACCTCTCCCAATATGGGCGGGGGGGAGCGCCCCGCTACATCGGGGGGGGGCATGAGGCCTATCCTGGTTCGCCAACCATCAAAGAAGCATATGGTGGGACCATCACACCTTCCTCCACCTTCGTCTGAGCTGCAAATCGACCGCCAACCGCTGCTGCTGCCTGCAGGTGGACCAGCACTGCCCTCACTGCACCCCGTGTAGTGGAGAATGACCTTTCCCCACAGCACAGTAATCTGAGCCATCAATGCAACGCCTGCCGCCTGCAGGTGGACCAGGACTACCCGGACTGCAAGGACCTGGACGCCGCATGCGAGTCGTGGGCCGGCAACAGTGAGTTGCACTAACACATGGCAGGATGGTACCCCTCGAGTTGCACAGGGGGTGGCTGTTCTTGAGCCTTGCCGAGGGAGGGGCTGGGCGGTGGTGCGGCACGTGCGGCCTCTGATCCCTGCTTGGGGTGCTGCGGCCCCGCCCGGCCCGACCCGCTAACGTTGGCAGCAATGGGACTGGATACTGAGTCGTACTTTGTCACCCTCACCCCCTGTCTTCCTGCCTCTCCCGCCTCTTCCCTCACAACTGCCCCACCTGCAGGCGAGTGCACCAACAACGTCGAGTTCATGATTGGCAGCAGGGACCGCCCCGGCCACTGCATCAAGTCGTGCGGCAAGTGCGCCGAATTCTTCGAGTACCGCCCGCAGGGGCACGACGGCGAGCTGTGACAGCTCAGGACGGGCTGACTGATCAAGGGCCACCAGCACGGCGCCCCGCCCCCAGGACGGCAAGCTGTGGCAAGCAGCAGCATGGCAGCTAAAACGCATGTTGTGACAGAGTGGGCCCTGCCGCCTGGGCCTGGCTGGGAACAAGTGGATATGATGTGGCGTGATGTTGTGCGTGCGGCCAGCCCATGTGGCCTGGTTGCAGGGCTGCCGGAGGCTGTTGGAGGCTGTGCCCGTTCCCAGCTGCCGCCTGGCTGCCCCAGCGGGCTGGGGTACCCACATGATAGCGATGAACGAATGATTGATTGATAGAACACTACTGATGGATGCATATATGTGGAGGCATGCTTGCTGGCGGGCCGGGCCCGGTGCCCGCCTGCTGGCAACCACACACTCGAGCGGCCTTTCTCTCCCACCCCGCACCCCCACGGCCCACCCCCGCTCACCTCCCCCACGCTCACTTCACTCCCCCCAGCACTGCGCTTGAACTGTCCCCCAATCCTTGGTGCACTGCTTCCTCCATTGGTACTGCATGTTAATTCGCCCCCCTCCACCTGTGTAATTTTGTCACCGGTCCGCTGCAACCCTCGCACCAGGCACCCACGTGGGTGGGTATCACACCCGCACCCTCCCACCCGCCCACACTGGTGCGTCCCTGGCCCGCCCTGCTGCTGCCTGTGACCCACACTGGGTAGAGTGGATTGCAGGTGCAGAGCGGGCAGTGGCACCCGGCTGCACGGCCTGCCTTGGGAGATCAAAGCAAGGACCCTCCCACGCCGGCGCCCCGCCAGCCTGGCAGGGGTGTCCGCCTTCTGTGCCTCCCCCTCTCGGCACCTTCCGCCTGTCTTTACCCCGCGTTCTTCATTGGATCCCGCCCCCCGTGGCGCCTGGACATCCCTCGCACACAGACCTCGTGCCCTTCCCTTGACACCAACACGCATGGAGAAGTGAAAGCGACGCAAGGGCGCCCAGCGATCTCTCCAATCCACGAATGCAGTCTGCCGTCCTTCCCGCTGATGGCGGGCCCGGTCCGGGCTGGGGGCTCGCCCCACAGCAGGTGGGCACCCACCTTGTGGTAGTGGTGTGCTGGCCCTCGCCTGTGCGAGTCTTTTGCCCCTCCCACTCCCTCTCGCTCGCTGCTCATCGCTGCTTCGTCAACCTTGCCCTCGTTCGTGACCTTTCCCCGCCCGCAGGCGCCACAAGCCAGGCCGCCCAGCGTCCCGCCCTGTGCGTCCGCCGAACCGCCGCCGCCGTCCTCCCCCGCCACCGCCGTGGTTGACTGCGAGGTGCAGCCGCGGCCGTCGTCCATGCAGGACGTACAGGCCCTGCTGCACGACCTGATGCACCGCCAGGAGCAGCAGCAGGCCACGCTGCCAGGCGGGCGGGTGCTGGCGGTGCCCGCCGCATCGGCCACCGCCTCCCCCTCCAAAGAGGACGAGGACAGCCCAGCGCTGGCACACACGGCGCAGGCAGCCACCCCCTGCAGCGGCTCTGCAGGCGCGCAGGCTGCAGCGCGCGCCGACGTCGGCACCGCCGCCTCTGGGCAGCCAGGCAGCGAGGGGCAGCAGGCGCCGGTGTCTAGCGCGGCCCCGCCCAGCCAGCAGGCGCATGAGCAGGCGCAGGCGCAGCAGCAGGTGGCACCAGGCACGGCGCAGCCATCGGCAGCAGCGGCGGCGGCCACAACCACGTGGCCCACGGCGGTGCCAGCCCCGGTGCTCCCCCAGCCGCCAGGCCTGCCAGGCGTCTCCTCAGCCATCCCAGCGTCCGCGGCAGCCCCAGCTTCCGCCCCCTGCGCCAATGGCATGCACGCCGCCGTCAGCGGCGCGGGCACCTCGGTCTCCGTCCCCCTGCTCTCCTCCGCCATCGCCGCCATGCTGGCCGGCAGCATGCCGCTGCAGCAGCTGCCCGGCAGCAGCGACCCCTCCGCCTCCCAGCCCCCCGCCAGCACGGCAGCGCCCGCAGCTGCAGCGCCCGCGCCGGCGCCGGCGCCAGCACCCGCAGCGCCCGCCCCGCCCGCCTGGGGCGGCCCCAGCGCGGAGGCCCTGCTGGAGCAGCTGTCCCGTGTGCAGCAGCAGATGGCGGCGCAGGCCACGGAGCAGCAGCGGCAGCTGTCATATGTGCAGTCCATGCACCACTGGGCCTCCCAAGTGGCCACCAGCCTGCGGCAGCTGCAGAAGCAGGGCCGGTCGGCCGCCTCCAGCGCCAACGCGGCCCAGGAGGAGGCGGCGGCAGCCAAGGCGTCCCTGGTGCAGCTGGCCACGCTGCAGGACAGCAGCATGCAGCAGGTGTGCCAGCTGTCGCTTGAGGTGGCGGAGCTCAAGGAGCAGATGCAGCTGGTGCTGATGGAGAGCGGGCGGGGCAACGGCGGCGGCAGCAAGCCGCGGCGGCGGGGCCCCACGGCGGCCGCTGCGCAGGCGCAGGCGCAGGCCGCACAGCAGGCGCAGGCGGCGCAGCAGCAGGCGCAGCAGCAGCAGGCGCAGGCGCAGCACCTGCAGCAGCAGCAGGCGCAGCAGCAGCAGATGCAGGTGCACCACCAGCAGCAGGCGGCAGCGCAGCTGCACATGCAGCTGCAGATGCAGGCGCACGCGCAGCAGCAGGCGGCGCAGCAGGCTCAGCAGGACGCGGGCCTGCAGCCGCGCTCCCCCAAGCGCATGAAGGTGATGCCACGCGCCGGCATGGCGGGGGAGGGCAGCGGGCAGGGCATGCCGCACAGCATGGTGGCGCAGCCCGGCGCCTTCTACCACCTGCCCTACCCCGCGCCGCTGCACGTGCCCGGCGACGGCTCCTTTGCTGCCTGTGCACTCTTCGGACCGTCCAAGTGAGCTGACCTGGCCTGAACCGACCGAGCTGACAGCCGGGGGCGGGCCCACAGCTTTGTACGCTGGCTGGCGGCACGTGCACCGCTGAGTGCGCGGTGCTCCGCCGCCGCTCCGGCCTGCCGGCCTCAGAAGCACGCACCCTCCCCATGCCGTGCTCTGCTGCGGTGGCTGTACCCTGCCGCTCATTGGCTTTGTTGCTGCCGGGTGCGCTTACTCTCATCCCCCGCCCGGCCCTGTACCCTCCGCCCTCACATGCCTCTCTGCGCCCCCCACCCTCAGATCTGCTATCCCCATGCCTGCCCTCCCTCGAAACCTCTTGGATACCAATTTCCACCCCCTCACACCATCCGCCCGGCCCCACGCCCATCCCATCCCAGTCGGCACCCTCCAGAGCTCAGCACCAATCCTCTCGGCCAATCCCCCGCCCCGCTCGCCTAATTTTCGCTCTCTTTTCCCCCAAGCACCCCCTCCCCCCGTCACGCATCCTTGCCGCCCAGCCCACCGGCTGTGCGCCCCAACCACCCCGTGCCAGGCGGCTCAACACTGCTGCCGCCCCTGTTCCCGACCCCGCTCCTTGTTTGCTACCGCCGCGCCATTTCAGCCGGCCCATTCCCCGCTTTTCCAAGCCCCGCCGCCAACGGGCCCCCCGCACTATCTAATATTTCGCACTCATGGCTTCATTTCGTGTCTTACCTACCTACCTACTGCCCCTCGTATGCCGCCGGCGCACGCTGCATAGAGGCATCGGGCCACCCTCACTCCTTCTGCCCTCTGCCCCCCCACCAACAAATGAGCCCCACCGCATTGATACTACGCTACCTACCGCCCCCCGCCCCGTCACCCTTCCCCACACTCCCTCTCTCCCCCTCAGCCCCGATGCCCGCGCTGTGCCGACACAGAAAGCCACCCCTCTCAAGACCTCACTGCTCGCTCGCCTAGCCCTACCTCCCCCCGTTCCAGCCGCACGCAGCCTGCAGAACTGTGCCTCCCCAGCTCCCCGCCCATACTACACTGCAGACATACCCGCCTACCTACCTACTGATGCCACCTCTGGGCCCCCAGCCACCGTCCTGCCCATACGAACCAATGTGTGCCAACAACTGACTGGTGTAATAGCTGCCAGCTAACGGCCGCTGCTGAGGGGAGCACAGAACAGGGCACAACACAGCGCGGGGGAGGCTGGGCGGCGGGTTGATTCATGTGCTTGGACAAGAGGGGGGGGGAGCTCAGCGGGCAGTGTTGCACTGGGCCGGCGGGGTGCAGATTCCGGTGTGTGCCTGCTGCCTGCTGCCCAGTTGCATGCAACCCCACGGAGCAGGCCGGGGGCACACCTATGCACAGATTGAGAGCAGCTGGGCCCCCCTCGCAGTGAAGGGTGGGGCGGGGTGCTGGCCAGCGCAGCCCAGCTCGGCCCAGCCTGTGCTCTGTGTGCCGTGCTACCAATGGTGCGGTGCCAGCAAGTTACATGGAAGAGTTGCAGTCAGTTGGGTCAGTTGGGTCAGGGGGCGCAGCAGCAGTGTCAGCTGCATGGGGCAAGTGTGGGTGGGATTGGGACAGCAGTGGCGGGGAGGGGAGCAGAGCTTCCAGAGCGCGCGAGAGAGACGTGGGAGAGGCAAGGAAGGGGAGCAGGGGCGCAGCAAGCGGGGAAGCTAGAGGGGGTGTAAAAGGCGGGAGGGGCGGGAACCAGAAAGGCGCGCCCTGGTGGCGCCCGCCCGCTGCCGCGATGCGCAAGCGGCAAAGGATTGCGGGGCCGGGCAGGGGGCGCTCCCACACCACGAAGTGATCAACAGGTTGCTGGTCGCCCCATTGGCCGTGTGTGCCATTTGCCAGCGCAGCTGCTGCGCCAACAGCATGCTGTGGTCAACCAGGGCACGGCACACGGGTGCCCCGTCATCGCCGCTTTGTCTTGAGCGTGTTTGACAGCCAGTCCAGCCCCTCAAACAGGCCCTCACCCTTGATGGCTGCAAGGCAGGCAGGCAGGGAGGGTGGGAGAGGCAGAGGGGGAGGGGCAGAGGGGGAGGCAGAGGGCGGGTCAGTCTCGCGGGGGAGCAGAGGGAGCAGGGAGGCCGGGGCCAGAGGGCTAGGCCGGGGGGCGGCTGTGGGGGCCCGGCAAGGTGGGGGCGGCACACACGAGGGAGGGAGGATGCCCGGCGGCAGCTCCGGCAGCCTTCTGCCTACACCGCACCCGTCCGCCCACCACTCGCCCCCCCTGCTGTGCACAGCCCCGCCCTGTCCTGTCAGTCTGCAGGCAGTGGTGAGCTGCCCAGAGCACGCCGCCCGCAACCCCAGCATCCCCGAATTATGCACTACAACTGAATCGTCGATTCAAACGACCTGTGCCTTACCAGGACTGGTTGTTGGGTGTGCACCCCCGCCCCCTCTCCACACGCACACAACCCCGCGCCCGCCTCACCCGACGTCTTGAAGATGGACCAGTCCCGGTTCTTGATGCTGGTCAGCCCCAGCCCCTCGGCCACCTGCGCATCGCTCAGCGCGCCCGGCAGGTCCTGCGGGGGGCGGGGGAGGGCGGGCGCATACGCGTGCTGTGCATGACGAGACCACACTGCCTGCCTGCGCAGCAGCAGCCACCCGCCTTGGCCCCCGCCGGTGTTGGCGCACCGCGCCACGCTGTGTCTGTGCCCACCTGCTTGTTGGCGTACACCAGCAGCGCCGCATCCCGCAGCTCCTCCTCCTCGAGGATCGCCTGGGGGGTGGGGTGGAGGAAGGGGAGGGGTAAGGGGGCCGGGTGGGCGGAGAGTGTTGGGTTGGGAATGGGGGAGAGCCTGTAAGCATGTTCATTTTTGTGCGAGAAACAATTCGTCTGGTGTGACTGCACCCTGCGCTTTTAACCCCAGCAGGCGGGGCTCTGGCAGGGCCCCCACCCAGCCACCCGGCCCACCACCCCCTGCAACGCACGCTTTTGACCACAGCAGGCGAGGGTCTGGCAGGCCCCCCCTGCACCCACCTGGAACTCCTCCCGGCTCGTGGGCAGCCGGTCGACGTCGCAGCTGTCCACAACATAGATGATGGCCTGGGTGTTGCTGCAGGGCAGGTTGCAGCAAAGCCGGGCGGGGTGGCGGCAACAATGAGGGAGGCAGCGAGGGAGGCAGGTCGGTGGAAGAGTTGACTGAGGGGTGGGTGGCGTGGACGTGGGGTGGGTGGGAGCAGCGGGAGGCAAGGAGGGAGGCGCCCACACGGGTGGCAACAGCGCGCAGCACCCGGGCCCACAGCCTCCGCCCCTGCCCTGCGCTGCCACCTCCTCAGCCCCTGGCACAGCCTTGCTCGGGCAACACCCCGAGGCCGCCCAGTAACACCCCCGGCCCCCGCTCACGGATAGTAACACCGCCAGTAGGGGCGGATGGAGGTCTGGCCGCCCAGGTCCCACACCTGTTTGAGGGGGTGGCCAGAGGGCGGGAGAGGGAGGGAAGGGGGAAAGAAGGGTCAGGGGTGCAGCCCAAGGCACAACTCGCTGATCGCAGGCAGCATTTGGCAGCCAGGCGCACGGGCAGGCCTCACGCCTGGTGGTGGTGGCGGTGGTACGGCGGCGGCAGGGCAGGGCAGATACCAATGGTGTGTGCCCCCCACTCCTGCACTCTCACCACCAACGCCTGTCCCTCCCATCCAGCGCCAGCAGCACCAGCACCGGCTGTACGCCTCCCAACCATGTGCCAAACATTGTCGGCCACCAGACTTCACTCCTGATGCCACAGGCATACCACCCATGAATTCCCTGGCGTTCCTGCATTGCTGTTCCCTCCCATGCACGCAGCGAGACAACCCCTCGAGGGCCTGCCAGCACACCTGGAACTTGATGTTCTTGTACGTCACCGTCTCAACATTGAAGCCAATCGCTGCACAGCAGGCACAGCATGAAGGGGGGGGAAGCCGTGCTCAGTGCCATGCGCATGCTCCGGCGGCCTCAGCAGCACAGCAGGAGCGCAGGACGAGGCGGGGAGCAGCCCCAGGGGTCGCAGCAGCAGCAGAGAGCAGCAGCAGCAGCAGAGAACTGCAGCAGCCGCAACAGAGAGCTGCAGCAGTTAGGAAGGGCATGTGCTTACGGGAGCAGGCAGCAGGCTTGGCGAAAGGCAGCATCGACAGCAAGCAGGCGCGCTCGCGGCAGCAGCAGCAGCAGCAGGCACACTGGCAGGCAGCATTGCTCACTGGGGATGGTCTGCACCACTTCGCCCACGTGTAGCCGGTCTGCAGGGCAGCGGGCGACAGGCAGGCAGGGCAGCGCAGGGTGGGGGGCTTTGGGGCCCGGCAGCAAGAAGGGGGGCCACCCGCCCACAAGGCTGAGCCCGCTGCAATGCGCCATGCTGCCCCCAACACTTGGCAAACGCATGTTACTGTTTGACTGCACGCTGCGCCGTCTCCCAGCAGCACAAACCGGGCCCCAGGCAGCACCCCGCGCTTCACATTGCGCTGCCCCTCCCCTGGGCAGTGCCGCCAGCTGCTCGCCGCCACCCCAGGCCCTCCTTGCCGCCGCCCTCCGTGTATCCCTCTCACAGAGGATGGTTGTCTTGCCGGCGTTGTCCAGCCCCAGCACCAGTATGCGAGCCTCCTGGTCGCCAAACAGGCTGAGCAGGCGTGAGAACCAGAGGCCCTGCGGGGCGAAGCGGCGGCGGGGGCGGAACAAGCGGGTCGGCGGAGGGCGAGAGGGCGCAGCGGCGAGGGCGGCAGTTGCTCTTATGCAGCTAGCTGTTTGCTGCAGCTGTCTGCGAATTGAACAAGCTGAGTTGGGTGCTGCTGTTTGGGCAACTGCCCTTGCAGGCCAGCGAGCTGCTGGCTGGCGGGGCCAGGCGTAAGCGTCCCCTGGCGGTGACGGCGGGGGTGGCAGCGGCAGCAGCGGTGGAAGGCCACACTCCTCCCTGCTGCACAAGGCGCGCTGCCGCGTTGCCAGTGGCGACCACCAATGTGCTTCATGCAGCTGCGCACGACCAACTGCTGCGGGCCCAGCCCTGCAAGTCGCTCGGCCAGCGAGTGGGCGGTATTGCTGGGCTGCACCCCGCTGACTGTTGCCCAAAAGCTGCAGATCAATGAACAGCCTCACCATGGCTCCTCCCCGCCTCTCCGAGCCACTCTCAATCCAGAGGACGTCAACAGCAAGTGCTCAGGACGCTTTTTTGAGGAGCTTCTGTCCACCTGGCGTGCTGTTTGCTCTGATTGATGGCTGCCAAACGCGTCCTGGAGGCCGCAGCGCACAGTTCCCACGCCGTGCTGCGTCTGCTGAGCTGCTGTTCTTGCTGCTGGGCCTGTCGTGCGATCAAGGGGTCTCTGGGCCCTCCCAACGCACATTGCACCGCTCTGCACACGATCAGTGCTCGACACGGACTGGCAGCACCGCTCCGCTACTCCCTCGCTCCCACAGGCCCAACCTCAACCCGGCGGGCGCCACACGGGCGTCACAGTCGGCTCACACACCTAGAGGGGCGCCCAGAGGCGCGGGGCAGGCAGCAGACATGGCGGACAAGGGCGGAGTGCTGTCGAAGGTGGTGAAGGCGCTCAACAGCGTGGGCATCAAGGCCCCTTGGAAGGTCGGTGGGACTCGGCGCAGCTGGGCGGACCGAGGACATCAGCAGCAGCTAGGCTGGGCGCCGACAGCGAGGCTGTGGGCCGCCGCCGCCGCCTGCGCCCCGTCTCCGTTCTGCCCGCGCCCTGCCCTCTCTTCATGCGGTTGCCCATCTTCCTTCCTTCTGCCCTTGCGCAGTACACGGGCCCTCTGTCCAGCCCAGAGTATCTGAGCCACTTGCCGCGTGCGGCGGACTACCGCGTGGTCGCGCCTGCGTGAGTGCAGCCTGGTGGGGGCTATCAGCTGAGCAGGACCAAGCAGCAGCAGGACCGAGCAGCAGCAGGACCAAGCAGCAGCTGATTTGCTGCAGCTGCACTCAAACTAGCAATCCGGAACCTTGTATATCCACTTTTGGTGGCGGCACCCGCTTGTGGGGTTGTTGCGCGGTGCTGCCGCTGCCTCGTGTCACTGCCTGCTACACCCCCCGGCCCGCCCCTCACATCCCGCCTCGCAGGTCACAGGCGCTGCAGGCGTCGGTGCCCCAGGCAGAAAACGACCGCGTGTACGACATCAAGTACTACGGTGAGGGGCTTCAGATGCAGCCTAGTCTGGTGCCCGTTTACTGTATGCGTTGCATGTTGTGGGGCAGTTCAGGCGTGAGGAGTTTGTGGGTGCCATGCTCAGCAGGGGCTACGGTGTGGCACTGTCTGGAGCTTGGTGCTGTTGTTGAAGGGGTGTGGGTCGCAAGTGAGCAAGGCAGGCAGGCATGCAGGCAGGCAGGCCTGCTGGCACCGAGGGCTATGGTGCTGTGTTGGGGGCTGGGAATGCAAGTGTGTCGGCAGCTGGGCCATGAAGCGAGCATGTGAGGAGGCAGAGCGCCAGGCAGGCGGGCAGACGGAACCTGTGAGGAAGCAGGCCAGAGGCAGCCCTGCAGCGGGGGGGCCTGCTCAGTGGCTGTCCAGTCCAGCCTCAGGCTGCTGCCTTTCAACGTGCGTACTCCCGACACCGTGTCGAGTGCGCAGGTGCTGGCTAGCTGCAGCTGGAGATCCCGAATGCGCTGACCACCCCTGCCCCCATGCCACCGCTCCCCGCAGTGCGGGACTCGCGGCGCGCTCACCTCCCCGGCGGCAGCATCAAGCTGGCGCGGGGGCAGTACGACACCACTGCCAAGGATGAGGCGCTCGAGGTGCGCTGTGCTGCGCTGTGCCTGGGGTTGCTGGGATGATGCCTGGGCCGAGCGAGCCGGACACCACAGGCAGCACAGGGTCAGCAGGCGGGCTGGGGTGCATTTGAAGCCGAGCTGTGCAGCCCTCCGCTGCGGCCTCACCCGCTTGCTGTTATCCACCCCCCTCCCGCTACACTTGTCCCCGCCCCACTGCAGGCCATGGAGGTGCCCCCCACCCACAACAAGACGCACCGCTGGTCCAAGCCTCGCTCCATCCTGGAGCAGGATAACAACGGTTACACCCTCTGAGCACACGTCTTGATGAATTGTGCTGGGATGCGGCTGCCGGTGTGAGGCTGATGCCGGCGCCAAGATCCACGTGTGCTGTGCTGGCGCTGGGCGGGCGCGGGGGGCTGCGGCCCCCGACCGCCCCTGAAGGGGCGGGCCCGTTGGTCGGCCAGCCACCCGCACCCTGGTTAAGCTTTGAATTGAACTGCCCCTCCTGCTCTCTCTTCCTCTCAGTGCTGCCCCATGCTGGCCCGGACAGGCTTGTAAGTAACTACCCCTTTGAGCTTGAGTGGGTACAGGCCAGGTGTTTGGCGGCCAACCCTTTTTCAATTGTTGGTTGGATTGCAGCAAGGTGGCAGACTAGTGAAAGTCAAGGAGCAGGGCAGACTTAGGCGGCAACAGGATGGAACCTGCATTCACCTGTAGGCAGCCGTGAAGCAGCGGCGGCGGCTCAGCATGCCTGGCAGTGGCAGGTGGGCGGGTGCCTTCCATCACCAGCCCCCGTCATTCATCGCCGGTGTTCTGAAGCGCGATTGCGCGATCTGTCCCGTTCTATTTCACAGGGGACAGGTGCTGTCTGCAGTGCTGCTCAGCGAGACAGCCTCGAGAGGCACTCTTCTCAGCTCAGGCCCCGCACTCTTCCCGTCGCTCGGCGGGAAGAAGCGCATCCAAGCCGGCTCCCCATCATCGGCCAGGAGGTGCGTCCTGCCCCTCAGCCCTCTCGGCCGCTGCCTCATGCCGCCAAGTCCCACCAGCAGCCCTGTCCAACCCACAGCCTCCACCTGCTCGCACGCATGTCAGAGCGCAATGCTGCTGGGCGGCGGCCGGGCCGACTTCCCGCTGCCGACTTCCCGCTGCCCGCCCGTCTTGTTGCCAGCCGCCAGCCCACCCGCCGCCGCCGCCGCCCCTCACCCCTTCTCTGCCGCTTCTGCAGGCGCCGGTCGTGGTGAACATCACAGCTCCAGGTCGGGCGGCACGTCATGGAGGACCTGTGCATTGTGTGCGCCGAGGCGCTGCAGTACACGGCGTACGCCGAGTGCGGGCACAAGGATGCCTGCTCCAAGTGCGTGCTGCGCCTGCGCAGCGTGCTCAAGGACCAGCGCTGCGTCTATTGCCAGGTGGGTGCTGCACGTGGGTGCTCCATGTGGTGCTGGGTGCTGCTGTTCCAGGAGGCTCTGGTGGCATGCTGTGCGCTCCATTCTCAGGGGCCCCAGCTGTCATGCCCCCTGTCTTTCCCCTGTCCACTCGCACCTGCCGGCCCCCGCCACCTGGCACGGCAGCCCCTTCCCCACCCGCCTCCCTCCCTGTAAGCTCCCGCCCCCGCCCCATCGTTGCCCCCGCAGGTCCCCGCCTCCACCGTGTTTGTCACCCGCTTCATGGGGGACTACACCGAGAGCGTGGGGCCCAACGAATTCGAGGCGCTGCCGGTGAGGTGCAGCACAGCCCCAATGCTGCCGGTGCTGCCACACCCAACCGCCGCTGGTGCTGTTGGTGTGGGGTGGCGAGGGTGTCATTGGGGGGGGCAACATGATCCTTGCTGTCCTACCAGGTGGTGGGGGCTGCTGCACCGAGAGCGTGGGCCCAGATGAGTGTGAGGCGCTGCCCGTGGTGAGGGAGGGGATGCTCGTGTTGCAAGCCGCATGCTTTTGTTTGAATAGGCGTTCGCCATGCTGCTGGTGCTCGCTGAACCGCCACCCCCCCGCCCTGCAGGGGCGCGCCAAGCGTGGGGAGCTGCACTTCCTGGAGTCTGCCCAGGCCTACTTTGACGACGCCGGGCACTACCGGGAGCTGTCCAACCTGTGCAGCTACACGCACCCACGCGTGTGGCAGGACACGCCCGGTGGGTGGGGCGGGCGTTGGCGGGCAGACGGGGCGAGCTTGGGTGGTGGTGCTGGCGGGCGGGCGGGCAGGCAGGCTCCTGTAAGACGAGCCGCAGCGCTGCAGCGCCCAGAATATAGTTGCTGTGTGAAGGTGGGGGCGGGTCATTGCGGCATCGCACAAGGCCGCACCAACCGCCCCGCCGCCAGCTGCCCCAACTGCCCGCCTCGTTCGTCAGCCCTGCAGGCAGGCAGCGTGCTCATGGCGGCACACATCCCCATCCCTCGCCACCCCGCAGATGCGCCCCACAAGACGTTTGCCTCCCTCAAGGCGCTCAAGGCCCACCTGGCCACCCAGCACAAGCTGCAGTTCTGCGACATCTGCCTGGAGGGAAGAAAGGTGGGGGAGGGAGGGATGGCTGCGAGGGGTGGGGCATGGGGCCGGGTGTTATGGGAGGCTGTCCGGGGAGTGTGCAGTCAGGCCCCACTTGCTTCCCTGACTCAGCTTGGCACATGGCCCTGTAATCATCCATTTCGCCTGCCATGCTTGCTTGCCCTCACCATGTCTGGTGTGGCGGGCAGGAGCTGTGATGCATTTGGCAAGCAGCCTCAGCCTCTGCCCCTCCGCTTGCCAAGCCCTGCACATGCGCTTGGCTGCCTCCTCGCTAAGTGCCAGGTGTTTTTAAGCAGATGCTGTGACGCAATTGGCAAACAGCCTCAGCCTCTGCCCCTCCACTTGCCAAGCCCTGTCACATTTGCCTGCCCCTCATGTTCCTGGGCTCCAGGTGTTTGTGAGCGAGCAGGAGCTGTACACGCGGAGCGAGCTGGAGCGGCACCAGCGGGGGGGCGATGTGGAGGGGGCCATGGCGGATGCCGGGTTCAAGGGGCACCCAGAGTGCCGGTGAGCGGCTTAGTTGCGCGTGCCTTCAACCCTCCTTGCTTCCAGTTTGGTTGCCTGGCGACGCGGCGGCGCCCTGGGCGTGCTGCCACTAGCAGCACTCCTTGGCAGCGAGCGCCGCCGAGTGCGCACGAGGTGCATGCCGAGTGCCTTCCCCAGAGCCTTGGCTCTGCCCGCAGGTTGTTGCTGCAAGCTGCGCCACAGCCGTCGAATGCGCAGGTGTGGGTGTGTTACATTCCCCCGCTCCCACCTTTTGTCACGCAGGTTCTGCCGCAAGCGCTTCTACGGCGAGAACGAGCTGTACCAGCACATGCACTCGGCGCACGAGCAGTGCTTCCTCTGCCGCCGCTCCAACCCCAACAAGTTTGTCTACTACCGGGACTACCCAGACCTGGAGAGTGAGCGGGTGGGCGGGCTTCATGCCTAGTTTGGTGGAGCGTGGGTGTGGGCAGCGTCGTAGTTTGGAGCAGACCTGGAGAGTGAGTGGGTGGGTTGGGGGGCAGGGGAGAGTCGGGTGTGGGGTGTGGTGGAGTGTGGGTGTGGGCAGCGCAACTGCTCGGTGCATGATGGGGACAGTACCGTACGGAATTTGACAGCAGTTGTACTTTCCTTGGGTTTAGCTGGGGTTGAGATAGTAAGTATAATGTGTGTGCAACCATACAGACCTGCAGAGGCCCTCCCCCCCGGCCTGCAGGCCTCGTCAGTTCCCTCCGCTGCTGCTCCCGTCTTCCCCACCCTGTGCCCCTCCTCACCCTCTACTAATCCCCACCCGTTCCCCCAACCTGCTCCGCAGACCACTTCCAGACGTCCCACCACCTGTGCCCGCACCCTGCTTGCATGGAGAAGAAGTTTGTGGTGTTCAACAGCGAGCAGGAGCTGAAGACGCACACCGCGCGGTGAGGGCGGGGGTGGCGCAGTGGCGGGGCTTGGGTGGGTGAGGCCGAGGGCGGGGGGGGCCGCAGTGGTGGGGCTTGGGTGGATGAGGGCTGTGGGGGGAGGGCGGGGCGGCCCACATGGGGCAGGGGCTGCGGATGCACACTGAGGGGTGGGTGCGGGCACGCCTCGGGTCACTGTATCTGGGGCTGGAGGGTAGCATGGGGGTGCCTGGCGTCTACCAGAGCGGAGCACGGCCCCATGAATGTGGATGCCTGCTGCCCACCAGAGCAGGAGGCGAAGACAGTGGGGCGCATCGTGTGAGGGGTGCAAGCATTGGCTGACTGGCTGGGCGCGTCCCACTGCGTAACCCAGGATGCTCAGCCGCCCTCGCCCCTGCTTGCCGCTGTTTGCCGTCCTTCTTGCTCCCTCGCCCGCCTGCCCCCTTCCACCCGCCCCTGCAGCGAGCACGGCGAGACGTTGAGCAAGCTGGAGAAGAAGGCGGCGCTCACGCTGCAGATGAACTTCAATGTGGGTGTGGGTGGGTAGATGGGATGGGAAGGGTGGTGGTGGTGGTGCGAACATGTGTGTGTGGTGGCATGAACACCTGTGTTGATGGGATGTGTGTGGGTGTGGAGGGGACAAGGTGTGACGAGGATGGGTGGGTGCAGGAGCCCACTCCTGCTTGCTGCCTGCCTGGCCCTCGGGAGCAGATGATCTTCCAGGCAGGGCAGTGTGTGCTCGCTTTGGACCAGACGCACTTCAACTATACCCACCGCCCATACTGCCTCTCCCCTGCAGTACCGGCGGGGGGAGGAGGAGTCTGGGGAGCGCGGCGGGCGGGGCGGGCGCGGTGGGCGCAGTGACGCCGGCGCCAGCAGCAGCAGCGCCGGCACAGTGCCGCACCCGCTGGCGGCCGTGCTGGGTGGCGAGCGGCGGGCGGTGGTGATTGGCGGGGCTGCCAGCGTGCCGTCGCAGCTGCAGCAGCGGCGGGGCAGCCGTGGGAATCTGCAGGAGGCGGTCCATGCCAGCGTGGAGAGCGCGCACTTGGAGAGCGCTGTGCGCGCTTCGCAGTCGGCGGCGCAGCAGGGCGGCGCGGCAGGGCAGGTGCAGCAGGAGGAGCAGGGCCCAGCGCTGACGGAAGCAGACTTCCCATCTGTCAGCGCCGGCGCCGGCGGCAGCTCTGCGGCAGCGGGCGGGCGCTGGGCGGGCGCCGCCGGCGGTGTGGGCGGCGCTGGCGGCCTGAATGCCCAGGACTTCCCGGCGCTGCCAGGTGGGGGTTGGGGGGAGGAAGTGGCGAGGGGCGGGGAAGGAGGCTGGAGGAGATTGGTGCTTGCTTTATCACTTGGGCGCTGCTGCTGGTGAGTTGCCTGGCTCTGCTGCCCCTGGCTGTGCTGCCCGCCCTCCCGCCCCTGCCTGCCTGCAGGCGCCACCAAGTCTGCCAAGCGGCGAGCCGCCAAGAAGAAAAGCCTGGCTGCGGTGCTGGGGGGTGGCGGGGAGGTGCGGGTGCTCAACTCCGGGCGGCCGCCGCTGCCCCCCGGCGCGGACCACTTCCCTGCCTTGGGGCACAGCCGCAGCGCGCCGCACCTCGCTGCTGCTGCTGCGGCGGCGGCGGCGGCAGGGGCGGACGAGGAGGATGGCGGCAGCGGCGCCAGCAGCAGTGCAGGCGGCTCGCGGCCTGGGAGCGCGGAGCCGGGGCTTGTGCAGCTGCAGCGGGACGACTGGGAGTCGGTGCTGCCAAAGGCCGGCAAGCGGGCAGGTGGCCTGCCACGGCCGCCATCGGTGCAGGAGATTGCGCCGCCCTCTCAGCAGGTGCAGGAGCAGGAGCAGCGGCTGGAGGCGAGGCGGCAGAGGCACGCCGCGGAGCGCGCGCAGCGGTCCTCCGCTACGGTAGAAACCCACGCTGCAGCACCTGCACCGGCGCGTGCAGCCTCTCCTGCCCCCGTTCCGGTGCGTGCGGCCTCTCCTGCACCCGCGCCAGCGGCGCCGGCTGCCCCGGCGCCGGCGGCGGGTCCCGGCGGCATTTCTGAGGCCCTGCGTGCCGCCAACAAGCTGTTGATTGACAAAATCCGCAGCCAGCTGGATGTGGGGCAGTTTGCGCAGTTCAGGTGAGGAGGGCCTGATCTGGTGGGAGCCAATGCCGCGCATGCCAACGCTGGTTTCTAGCTGCGTGGTGGGCAACAAGTGCATCAGTGTGTGCTTGCGCTGGGTGTGCAAGCGAGACGTGCCAGCACTCCGTGCATGCCTCCCCCTGCTCCGCTCACAGCCGGCGCCGCCCCGCGCTCCGCACCGTGCCTGCAGGCAGCAGTCGGCCAGCTGGGTGCGAGGGGAGCTGGGGTCGCAGGCTTACCACAGCGCTGTGGCCGACTTGGGGCTGGTCAGGTGAGGGCAGTGCGACCTGAAGAGTCGAATTCGGGTCAGGGTGTATGTGATTTGTTTAGGGTGAGGGCTGAGGGTGAGGGCGGTACGCCCAGTGGGTTTGAAGAGGTGCGCCAGTGGGCGTGGCAGCTTGGAGCAGGGGACACGGAAGTGCAGCGGATGCAGCGTGGGTGCTGCTGCGTGCAATGCTATAGCGGTCCAGCCGCGGCGCCGGCTGCAAGCAGCGTGTTCCTCACCTCCACCCGGCGCCTCCCATCCCGCTGCCCCTCACTGATCTCCTGCCCTACCACTGGCGCCGCTCCTGCAGCCTCATCCCTGACCTGGCCTCCACCTGCCCTGACGCCACCAAGCGGGCCGAGCTGCTGGCGGTGCACCGAGAGGCGTTTGCTGATGGCAAGGGCAAGGTGTGTTCGCGTGTGGGGAGATCAGTGTGTTGCACAAGGGCAGCACAAGGGTAAAGTGTGCTGCTTGGTGGTTGCAAAATGGCAGGGGGCAGGGCTTGCGGCACCGCTGCTGGATGCACATGCCAGCACAGGCAGTGTACACTCGGTCAGGTGCAGGGCAGCAGTGCATGCTTGGGGCATGCTCCGCTGGCTGCCTGCCCTGCCTGCTGCGCCTTGCTCACGCGCACGTTGCCTCCCTTGCCACCACCTTGGCTGCAGGGCAAGGGCAAGTGGGTGCCCCCAGAGGCGGCAGCGGTGGCCGCCCGCCTGGCGGAGCAGCACAGCAGCTGGCAGTGCGGCGCTTGCACGCTCGTCAATGCACCTTCTGCCCGCGTCTGCGAAGCTTGCGGCCAGCTACGCCCCGGCCCCGGCGATGCCGACAACCAGTGGAAGCAGCAGCAGCAGCAGCAGCAGCAGAGCAGCGTTGCAGGACAACGAGCAGCGCCGGCGGCTGTGGCCGCTCCCGCACCCGTCGCTGCACCAGCGCCCAGCAGCAGCGGCTGGGCGGCGGCAGCACGGCCGGCGCTCGCACCAGCCGTTGTCGCGGCAGCGCCCGCTGCTGCAGCCGCGCCTGCGCCGCCTTCTGGCGACGCATTCCCTGCGCTGCCCGCTGCCGCACCATCCCGCAGCCAGGCGGGCGCCAGCAGCAGCGGCGCTGCTGCCGGCAGCAAGGCAGGGAAGAAGGGCAAGCAGTCCCTGACAGATTTCATGACCACCACCAAAGTGCACCCACAGGTGGGCGGAGGCAGCGGGGGCCACCTGTCCTTGTTAGCACGGCGAATTGCCCTGCACCGCTGCTCTGCTTAGGATGCTGCGATTGCACGCAAACATGCCGCTGCCTGCCCGCCTGCCTGCTCAACCGCGACTCAGCTTCCTGCCTGCGTCCCTGTCTCAACCCGTCTGCCTGCTTACCTAAACCTCCCTCCCCTGTTGCTTACCCCCATATATCGTCCCCTGCCCGCGCACCGTGCAGAACGTGTGGACACAGCAGCAGGCAGCAGCAAGCAAACCGGCCCTGAAGGGGCAGTGGGCCAAGGGCGGCGGCGGCACGCTGGCAGCCGAAGAGCTGGCACTGCTGAACGCTTATGGGGGCTCGGGCAAGGGAAAGAAGAAGAAGTGAGGATGCTCTGTTCGTCAATGCGGCATGCTGCCCACCACAGGGTCCTCCGTGTTCCTTCCCTGGAACGGGCTCAAGCTGAGCTCCCTGACAGACCCTTGAACTGTTGGCTGCCCCCTTGAAAGGCGCGCTGGGAGGGTGGCAGGCAGCAGCGTCCACGGCGCGCCCGCTTCCCCTCGTCACTGCCCGCCGTCCTGGCCTCCCTCTGCCCTCCCGCACGCTTCGTTAACCTGGAAGATGGCAGTTGTAAGGCTCGGCTCTTCACACAGAGCACCACTGGCAAGGGTGATTTCACAGGGAGGGCATCGGCATGGGAGGAGGCAAGGCGCGGTGAGCAGGCATCAAAGGGCCCCCTTTGGTCCAGGGGGTGCAAGCAGTGAGGTGGGCGCAGGTCTGGCCAACCAGCCGGCAATTTAGGGGGTGAAGGAGACGAGGGAGACAGAGTCGCAGGGGCCATCAGAGGCGGTGCCCGATCGGATGCAGACCGCCCCACCCGCCGCCTGCTGCTGCTGGCAGACCGCCCCAGGCGCCTGTCGGCCCCGCCCGCCGACTTGTTGACCACGCGCTGACGCGGAGGTGCGGGCGTGAAAGCCCTTGCCTGCTGGGCGTGCTGTGGTCCCGGGCCGGCGCACACCCGCGCCTTTCTTATCAATGGCGGGAACCAGAAATACACCCAACATTGCGGCTTTGACACCTGACACCCAAGTCTAGTCGACAGTATACACATTGCCACTTTATTGACAAGGCCCGCCCACAAGAGTTGCTGAAAGCGCCCCCTGAGCGCGCAACTGACCAGGAGAGCACAACGTGGGGAAGCTTCTTGCAAGGCAGCTGGCCATTTGGCAGCAGCATTGCTCTTGAGAAGCATTGTAAGCGTGTGTGTTTCGTAAAAGTGCTGTATGCTGGGACTACGTCAGCAGCAAACGTGGATGGTACAGGGGTTGGGCCCCGGCGCCGGCGCCCCGCCAGCTGCGCACAATCTCCCATGCGAGCTGCACTTCAAGCGGGGCTGTCTGGCTCGTCTCCCACACCCCACGGCCCCTCTACCTGGCGGCCTATCACATGTCGGAGCCGCCCCCAGCTCCCCAGCCGCCGCTCGAGCCTCACACGGCCCGTGGTGGCGGCCCGCGGATTCCGGAGACGGTGCAGGAGCGCATCGCCATCAACAACAGGCTCACGCAGGAGCTGGTGGCGGCGTTTCTCGCAAGTGAGACCCCGCAGGGTTTGCCCCTCTCCTTCCCGGCACCATTCCCAATTCCAGCACCGGTGGCAGGGTTCACAGGCCTGGGTGCCTGAGCACTGCGCGGTGCGGCGCGGCGCGTGGCCGACTCGCGCCGCACGGCCGACTCACCCCGTCTCCCGCCGGCGCCCCCCAAATGCTGCACCCAGCCCCCAACCCCGCCCTTCCGCTGCTGTTTATGCAGAGGACGCCGACCTGCAGCAGCTGTGCCACCTGCGGCAGCGGCAGTTCCTGATCGCCTGCGACATCCAAGACCTGGAGCGCGGGCGAGGCGACCAGCGGCGGCTGGGGCTGCTGCCCAAACTGCGGACCGGTCTGGCCGCTGTCAGCTCACAGCTTTTGGAGCAGCAGCAGCAGCAGCAGCAGCCAGCACCGTCAGCTTCTGGGTTTGCTATGGTTGCCATCAACTAGGGTGGGGAGCTGCCGGTGGGCGCACCGCCGCATCCCCTGCCAAGCCTCTGTCCCACTCAAACATTCTCATACCCCTCTCCCGACATCCAGCCCTGTACTGCCTGCTCCGCCTGTACCTGCCCTTCCCCCCGTGCACACCTCCAGCACATCTGTCACACAGCCATTCTGTTTGCGTGGTTCTGGCAGCCGCCCTGCCCATGCCTGCACCTCAATCTGCTGTACAGCCTGCACTGCCCCCCGACTCATGTGCGCCCCCCAAGCGGCCAGCCGGCCTTCCCGGTATAGCTTCAAAAACCCGCACACGATCCGAGGGGAGCGACGCAGCGAGGCATGCCACGGCTGCAGCTCAGCTGCCACCACCTGCTGCCCGCCGCGCTGCCCACTCCACGTCGGGGCGGGGAAGGCGTCTCACTCCCCATCATGCCTTCAACCCTATGTGCCGCGAGCGGTGCGCCAGCATTTGCATGCCCAACCATGTGCATCAAGCCCCCGCTTCCAAACGCCTCGCATGTTCCGCCTCATCATGTTGAACAGTGCGGAGCAGCAAACATGCCACCCCTGCCAGCGCTCAACAACCCACTGTGCCCCCTCCCCCCATGCTTGGCTGTGCTTCCTTGCAGGTCCCCGCCACAAGCGGTTGAACGCTGAGCACACGTATGCATGTGCAGCCCTCTCGGCACGCTGCCAACTCTGCTCCCTCTCCTGCCTGCCCACCGCTTGGGGCCCCCCACATGCGCAGGTTCTGCCGCAAGCGCTTCTGCGGCGAGAACGAGCTGTACCAGCACATGCACTCGGCGCACGAGCAGTGCTTCCTCTGCCGCCGCTCCAACCCCAACAAGTTTGTCTACTACAGTGACTACCCAGACCTGGAGAGTGAGCGGTGTTAGGTGGTGGTCTCATGTGTTGGTTTGTTGGGGTGTAGGGGTGTGTGGGGGCAGCGCCACAGTGTGTTGTGGCCTGCCGGGAGCTTGTGGGACTTGGGAGTGGGGTGCACACTTCTTGGCTTTAGCCGGGATGGAAGGGAAGTGAAGGAAGTCAAAGTGCAGCGCAGACCTGCACAGTCCTCCCTGCATGCTTGCTGGCCGTCCTTGTGGCCCCCACTGCCGCTCCTCCCACCCTGGGCTCGTCCTTATCCCCACCCGACCCCTCCCGCACCACCACCCTGCGCCGTGCAGACCACTTTCAGGCCGCCCACCATCGGTGCCCGCACCCCGCCTGCATGGAGAAGAAGTTTGTGGTGTTCAACAGCGAGCAGGAGCTGAAGACGCACACAGCTGGGGGGCGGCAGGCGCGCGGCCATCACGTGCCCCCTTCTCTCGCCCCTGCCCGCCCGGTTGGCCTCCCCCTGCTCCTGCGCACGCTCCCTGTAGCCGCTGCGAGATGGAAGTTGTAAGGCACGGTTCTTCACACAGACCACTTGCACGGGCAATAGCAGAGGCAGCACATCGGCATGGGGTAGGGAGGGGGCAGGCAACACAAAGCCCCCTTCGGTTCAGGGGGTGCAGGCAGCGAGGCAGGCCTCAGGGCGTGGGCGCAGGTGAGGCCAAGCTTAGGGGGTGAAGGAGATGAGGGAGACGGAGGCGCAGGGGCCATCAGAGACGGTGTCGGCAGGGATGATGCGCACCTGGCGCCTGCCGCTGCTGGCAGACCGCCCCAGCCGCCTGCCGCCACTGCCCGCCGACTTGCTGACCATGCGCTGCAGCTGTGCGCGGCGCGCTGAAGAGGTGGTGCTTGTGGGGTGGCCGGGCGCGGCTGGGTTTGGCGGGCGCGAGGAGGTGGCAGCTCCAGGCTTGTGTGCACCGCTGTACGCGGCTGCCGCTGCCGAGGGCAGCCCCAGGGAAGAGTCCATGAACTGGTATGCGTGCTCTGGCTGGGAGATTGCGGTGGCGAGGCCTTGGAAGACGGAGACGGCGCGCAGGGTCCAGCTGGCGGCGCCAGCGGTGGGGCTGGAGGGCGCCTCGCAACCGGAGTGGACGGCGCAGGGAGGGTCGCCTGCTGCCTGCTCATTGGCTGCATGGCAGGGTGCGGGAGGCCAGGGGGGTCAGACGCGTACGGGCACAAGGAAGGCAAGCCCTGGGCAGGTGGGAGAAGGCAAGCCCAGTCCCTGGGCAAGCGCCGCTTACGCACGCCGTCATGTGTTGTGTTTGCACGTGCTTCAGCGGCCTCACCAATAGCGGCAGAGTAGGAGCTGGCAGAGAGTGGCAGACGCTCCATCTTGGGCAGGGTCAGTTGGCGGCGGCAGAAAAGAGGAGGGCCAAGTCGGGCGCAACGGCGTAAGCTCTTCAATGTAGCACTGATGCGTGGCTGCGAGGCTTTCAAAGGCGCATTCTGGACAACGCGGAGAGCTGGGCCCCTGCTGCGGGGCGTGCCGTGGTCCCGGGCCAGCGCACACCTTTCAGAAAGGCTTTCTTATCAATGTCGGGAACCATACTTACACCACAATTGCGGTTTTGACTGCGGAATGCAAACGTAGGCGGCCCCCGACAGCCCGTCGACAAGCTGGCAACGGCAGCGACGGCAGCGCCATCCGCAGCGCAGGAGAGTACTGCTGCGACAGCGTGGAGAAGCTGCTTGCAAGCCAGATGGCCATTTGGTAGCAGAATTGCTCTTCAGGAGCACATTAACCGCGTCTGATTCGCAAACGTGCTGCAGGTATACAAGAATACGAGCTGCACGCACGTACTAGGGCAGGGTTTGGGTCGACCCCGCGACGTCCCCGCGACTCGGCTGGTGCCTCCCAGAACTCCCAGCTTGGGTCCTGCCGCTTCACTTTCCTTGCAGCTGCGTTGAGCCGAACTCCTACCATACCCCATGCTGCCCTCCAGTGTGTATATTCAAACAGCAAGAAGCAGGGGGGCATGGCACCGGCATGGGGGGTCAGGTGGGAGAGGGGGGCGGCAAGTGCCACCACCACAATTGAGGGTCAACAATGTCGAGCTCAAGTGAACTGGCCTGACTAGACAAGTATAAAGAAATTTGAAACAGGCAGTGCGAGTTAACCGTGTCGCACATCAGGAAGCAGGGAAGGCCTAAAGAACAGGGGCCATGTACGGCCCCGCGGGCCGGCCGGCCCCGGCGCAGGCGCCCCGCCAGCTGCGCACAATCTCCCATGCTGCTCCGCCTCTGCTGCACTTCAAGCAGGGGCTGTCTGGCTCGTCTCCCACACCCCACGGCTCCTCTGCCTGGCGGCCTAGATAGTGATATCACATGTCGGAGCCGCCCCCAGCTCCCCAGCCGCCGCTCGAGCCTCACACGGCCCGTGGTGGCGGCGCGCGGATTCCGGAGACGGTGCAGGAGCGCATCACCATCAACAACAGGCTCACGCAGGAGCTGGTGGCGGCGTTTCTCGCAAGTGAGACCCCGCAGGGTTTGCCCCGCAGGGTTTGCCCGGCATTTTCCCACTCCCAGCACCGGTGGCAGGCTCCACTGCAGGCCTGGGTGCCTGAGCACTGCGCGGTGCGGCGCAGTGCGTGGCCGACTCGTGCGCCGACTCGCTCCGTCTCCCGCCGGCGCCGGGCGCCCCCCAAATGCTGCACCCAGCCCCCAACCCCCCGCTGCTGTTTATGCAGAGGACGCCGACCTGCAGCAGCTGTGCCAGCTGCGGCAGCAGCAGTTCCTGATCGCCTGCGACATCCAAGACCTGGAGCGCGGGCGAGGCGACCAGCGGCGGCTGGGGCTGCTGCCCAAACTGCGGACCAGTCTGGCCGGTGTCAACACACTGCTTCTGGAGCAGCAGCAGCAGCAGCAGCAGCAGCCAGCACCGTCAGCAGGCCAGGGCGGCGGGCGCTAGCTGCTGCGGCGGCTGCAGCACGCAACACGGGCGGCAGGCGGCGCAGCCAGCAGCCAACGCCAGCATGGCGGGCCTCTGGAACCACGAGATCTCCATGCCAGCAGCCTACTTGGCTGCCAAGCTGCAGCCCTGGACAGTGCCACACTTTCTTGCTGACTTGTGCACAGCGGAAAGCATGGTTGCCACCACTGGGTGGTACGAGATTGTGGCACACCCCTCGCTTCCCCTCACACCCGCATCGGCAGTAAAGAAGAACCGCGCAGAGCGGTGGTCTACATACATGACGCGCTGTCCTGTATGTAGACCACCGCTCTGCGCGGTTCTTCTATACTGCCGATGCGGGCGTGGTCACGGCTTCTGGGTTTGCTATGAATGCCATCAACTAGGGTGGGGAGCTGCCGCTGATTGTCGGTGGGCGCACCGCCGCATCCCCTGCGAAGCCTCTGTCCCATTCTCATACCCCCCGACTCATGTGTGCCCCCCAAGCGGCCAGCCGGCCTTTCCAATACAGCTTTTAAAAACCCGCACACGATCTGAGGGGAGCGATGCAGCGAGGCATGCCACGGCTGCAGCTCAGCTGCCACCACTTGCTGCCCGCCGCGCCGCCCACTCCATGTGCCCAACACCGTCGGACAATTTGGCCCCTCGTTCCGTCAGGAAGGGGGCCCCTCCACCGGGGTGCTGGCCTCTCCCCATGAAGGAGCTCCCTTCCCAGTCCTGCACAAGTTGGTGTGGTGCGCAGCATGGGCAGCCTGGGCGCCGCCATGTGCGTGCCCGCCAGGTGCCGCCGCCGCCTCTGCACGGACCGGTCCCGCGCCCTCTTGACCTCATTTGTGTCTCAGCCTCATGATCGTGCCCTGACACCGAACATGCATGCCCGCAGAAGGCATGCCTAGGCATGCGGGGTTCAAATGATGAACGCCACGCGGCATGAGGGCTCCCAAGTGCAATCCGGTGCTGTCCTCCCTAACTCTGCAACAGCTTCACGACACATTTGGTCAGCATCAGAGCCGCGCCAGGCCAACCCTGCGGCCGCGCCTGAACAAACCCTGGTGCCGCCCCGATGTCTGCTAGCGGCGATGATCAGGAGGAGTATGTGGACGCCCTGGGCGTGATCACAGCCCTCGAACGGACGTGCGAGCTGGAGTCGCGGCTGCGGCAGGCCATTCAAGACACCCACCCGCTCACAACCACGCTGGACTGGGACTTCAACTCAGCCGACAAGGAGCGGGAGGGCCTGCTGGCGATCGGGTGCGCGATGGAGGCCGGGGGCGGCCGCCAGCAGTGGCGGCGGGTGCGTTGTCGTGCAGCCGCAGCGTTGCCGCACCGCGCTGGCACCAGGTTGCGTGACTCCCACCGACCCCTGTTTCTGCCTGCAGCGAGCAGCTGGAGTACCTGGAGGACAAGCTGCGGGAGTACCGCTTCCTGGAGCCGTCGGAGCTGGAGAACAAGGTGAGGGCCGACGGGGCACGCTGGGCGGGCGGCACGACAGCCGGCAGCTGTCGCACCTCAGCTGTCGCATGCGGCTGTCATGGCACCCTGAACGGCGGCTTGGCTGGCACCCCTGGCCGTCTCCGGACGCCTACCAATTGTGCTGCCGCAGTTCTGGGCGCCTGCTGGCGATGGGGCCAGCTAGTTGCATGCTGCCTGGGTGTTTTGCCGACCTTGCCGTCTGCTGACCGCTGCCCAACCTGGCCCCGCCTGCCTGCCTGCAGGCTGTGCTGCTTAGCCAGCTGGATGCTGTGCGGCGTGAGCTGGTGGTGGTGATAGCCCAGTACCTGCCTCACATCACGTTTGGGAAGGAGGTGGTGAAGGACGTGCTGGGGTTTGCGCAGGTGAGGAGTCGAGGGGCTGGGGGCGGTGGCTGAACGAGGGGTGCTTGCATGATGGGGAGAGGCCAGGGGCAGGCAGTAAGTGGTACGCGTGCTGCGAGTGCTGACGGGGCGCACGCAGCTGTATGTCCGCATTGTTGAGATGCAGGCTCAAGCGTGCAGGGCAGTGCCGAAGGGTCTGTCCAGCACCCGCCCACATCCCTGCCCACGTCCCCCCAAATGTGCCTACCCAACACGCCACCCTGCCCCTGCTCTGCCGCTCCCCCCCGCACTGGCAGGTGTGTGATGACGGCGAGGAGGCCAGCCCCAGCGAGGAGGAGGAGGACCAGCTGCCCCCTGGCACTGCGGCAGAGCCACAGGGCGTGACCCTGCTGCGCCGCCGGCACAGCGGCGGGTTCGCCTCCGAGATTGAGGCGGATGAGGAGGGGCAGCCGGCGGCGCACGCCAGCGGCAGCCTGGCGCGCCGCATGCAGCAGCGTGCTGCTGGCATGTATGGCACGGATGACGGCGAGGCAGGTGGGGGCGCTGGCGGCAGCAGCAGCGGCGCTGGGCTGATCCCCGCGGTGCGGCGCAGCGGCGCGCTGCCCTCCCGCCCGCCCCGGTACCCTTCCAAGGAGCAGGCTGCCACGATTCCGGGCCCCAAGGGGATGCCGCCCGGCGTCGCTACGGCGCTGGGCGGCCCGCAGTCCCCCTCCTCGCTGCACCAGCGCAACCAGCAGCAGCTGGACTACATGCAGCAGCAGCGGTCGCCGCCCGCCCGCAGCGCCTTTTTGCAGCAGCAGCAGCGCGAGGCGCCCGGCGCGGGCGGGGCACGCGGCCACGCCGGCAGCTCCGGCAGCGGCGCCCACCCGCTGGGCGCCAACGCCGTGCCGGGTGCGCCCGGCGGTACTGCCTCCTCCGCCAGCAGCCCTGGGGCAGCTGCCACGGCCTCTGCGCTGCGCTCCGCTGCAGCTGCTGTGGTGGGTGCTGGCGGCGGCAGGTCGGGGCGGCGCCAGCTGGATGTAGACGCTGCCGCCCGCGGCTACGCTTCGGGCACTGCCCGCGACGGCGCAGACGCGTACAGCTTTGCCCCCCAGGCGGCTCCGGCACCTGCGCCCCCGCCAGCCCACCAGCAGCGCGCAGGCGGCCTGGCGGCGCAGCAGCAGGCGGCGGTTGCCGGCCAGGCTGGCGGCGTCCAGGCCTACCCTGTGGCCCCCTCCACCTACGCCCCCTCCACCTATGCCCCCTCCGACGGCATCCCCAGCAGCCGGCAGTCCCCCTACTCCGCTCGCACCACCACCAGCGGGGGCGGCGCCCTGGGCGCGGTGCAGCCCCCCACAGCCGCCACGCTGTCGCACCGCCTGGGCCAGCAGCGCAGCGCAGGCGGGGGCGGCCCCAACAGCAAGCTGCTCACCCGGCTGAACCGGACGACAGGCGGCTACGGCGACAGCGCGACCTCGCGCTACGACGCCTACAGCCGCATCAGGTGGGAGTGCGTGCCAGCTGGCAGGCCAGGCTGTGTGGGGGGGACACTGCAGTTTGGGAGCTGAGGGCAGTTGGATAGGGGAGGTGCATTGGCGCCTCTCGTGCCGCTGCATGAACACACTCTGCCCCGGCCAGGCACACTCCAGTCCGCTGCACATGCCCCCTGCATGCCTGCTTGCCTGCTTGCCTGCCTGCCCACCAACGAGCTGTCCTCCTGTCACCTATCACCCCCGCAGCGACGATGACATCTATGGTGCCCTGGAGGGGGGCAACAGCCGGCCCGCCTCAATCATGAACCCCTCGCCGCGCCAGGTGTGGCGGGGCAGCGCAGGGCAGGGCTGGCTGGGGGTAGCTGGCAGCCAGACAGACAGCAGTGGGAGTAACCTCAATGCCAACAAACAGCTGTGCTGCGTCGCCACAGGCGCTGCCCGCTCCTGCCGCCCACGGTAGCTCCTCCCCGCGTCGCCCACCCTCTCCTCCCGCGCTGTACTGCCTTGCCCTGCCCTGCCCTGCAGTACGGCGGCTTTGTGCGCATCCGTGACCGGCAGAGCCAGGCTGAGGAGGAGGCCTCCATGGTGGGTGGGGGCGGGGACCGATCGGCGGAAGGCGGGATGGAGAGGAGTGTGGCCTTTGTGTGGCGCCGTCTGCTGACATCATGCTGCCAACATTGTTGTCTTGGCTTGTCTTGCTGCTGATGTCAACATGCCAGCCTCTCAGCCCCTGTGCTCCCCCTGCTGATTCCCTTGCCTTGTGCCTGCCTCCACTGCAGGTGCCCGGGCCCACAGAGCGGCGCTCCCCGCTGCGGCCTCGCATCTATGGCGACGCCGAGGGGCCGCGCGAGTGAGCCCCTGCCCGCCGCTCCACTTGTGCTGCCTACCTTCCATGCATGTTTATGTATTGCCTGCCTGGCTCCCGGGTTGTGCCACTCCATAATGGTTTGCACGTCGATTATGTGTTTGCTTGCATGCACAGCAGCCCTAGCCCTAGCTTCTCATCCAGCACTGCTTGGCCCCGCCCCAGCCCCAGCTTGGCCCTGCCTTTGAGGGCTGGCTTTAGGTGCGGATGCACACGTGCGCGTTGATTGAGAAAGCAGGCTGGCGAGGCAGGGTGAGGAGGCCTCCCCCTCCACACGCCCCCCTCACCACGCTGCCCTTGCACCCCTGCCTGCCTCGACACGCACTGCAGTGACGCCTGGGAGACGGCCTCAGAGATCCAGCCCGCCGGCTACGCCGCCACGCTGTCTCTGGACCCTGCGGGGCGGGAGCAGCGCCCCGTGTCCGAGCGGCTGCCCCGCATCACGCACTCCGCCCCTGCCCCCCACCCGCGCTCGCCGCCGCACGAGCGGCTGCAGCTGGCGTACAGCAGCGGCGGTGCGGGCGCAGCGCCAGGGCAGAAGGGGCCCACCCACAGCACCGCGCGTGGCGGCGCCGGCGTCGGGCCCGATGCCAGCAGCACCCGCAGCGGCCGGTCGGAGGGCGGCGGTGCCAGCAGGCTGCTGGGGCGCCTCACCAACATGCTGCTGACGGGTGCAGCGGCGGCAGCGGTGGCGGTGGTGGCGCAGCACGCCGGGCCGGTGGTGGTGCAGAAGGGGAAGGAGGCGGCTCGCACTCTGCAGGAGAAGCAAGCGGTTGTGGCCTCCAAGTGGCAGGAGCACCAGCGGCAGCGCGAGGTGCAGCGGCAGAAGCAGCGGCAGCGCCAGCAGAGCAGCCGCATGGCCGACCTGCCGCCCACTCCCGCCACCTTCAGGGCCATGGCCGACCTCCCACCCTCGCCTGCGCCAGCCCGCAAGCAGCAGCCGGCGAAGCAGCAGCCGCCGGCGAGGCAGCAGGCGCAGCCACCGGGCAGGCCGCCTGCTCACAGCGGCAATGGCAGCCGGTCCAGCCTGCCGCTCGCGCAACAGCTGCTGGGCGGCGCCGGCAGCGGGCGCATGGCCGACCTGCCTCCGTCCCCCGGGCGGGCCGCCGCCAAGGCCGGCAGGATGACCGACATGCCGCCGTGGGAGCGGCAGCAGCAGGCCGCCGTTGCAGCCGCGGCTGCGGCAGCGGCAGCGCAGCGGCAGCGCAGCGGCGCCCCCGGCAAGCCCGCTCCGGGTGGGGGCAGGTACTCTGACGCGCTGCCGCCGCATTTGGTGGGTGCTGGCCGTGGCATCCCAGGCAGCAGTGTGGCGGGCAGCAGCGCCGGCACCCCGCAGCGCGTGCCTGCTGCTGCTGGCCGGGGCCCCCACCCTGGACAGCTGTTCCCCACCCTGCCGCCACCTGATGTGTCTGCCAGCATGGGCTGAGCTGGCCTGCCCAGGCGCATGCACCAGCCTCTGGTGGGTTGCACTCTGCTGTGACAAAGTTGGCTGACTGACTGACCGACTTCCTAGGCGGCTTGGTGTGCTTACTACGTTTTAAGCTCTGCACCTCTCGTGACCTCTCGATACCCGCCCCTTTGACCCCCTGTACTCTGTTGTCTTTCATCCCCATTAGCCGTAGCCGTTAACGTATAGCCAGCAGTAGAAATGTGCCCCCCTCACTACTCAACCGCCTCGGTCCTCTCCCCACCCTGCACCACCCGCGCATGCGACACAGCCTGGCCTGCATAACACCGCACTCCCTCCTTCTGCACCGCCAAGCACGTATGATTTGGCTTGCTTGCTGATATGCTGGGCGGCTTCTTCGCCGCCCTCACCACCCTTCTTTCCAACCCGCAGTTCTGTCATGCCACGCCTGACGCTGACGTCTTGCGCCCGCGCAGCCCCTTTGCGCAAAGCTTCATACCGCCGGCCGCTGCCTGGTGTGCCCGCTTTTGAGCCGACCATGTGATCTGAGATGGAATATTGTGAAAGGGGGACTCCTCGGTATGAGTTCAGTTGAAGGGCGACCGATACCAGCTGGGCAGATCCAGCCCCCCAGATAGATATCTTGGCAGCCACGGGGCACCGCTAAGCGCAAGCGCCAGTGCCCAATTGGCAACAGGACGCATGGTGGGAAGGGGTGGTTGGTTGATTTGATGATCATGCAAAGGGAGACACGTAGGGCCAGGGCAACTGTGTTTCCGTCTCCCCAGACCTGTGCTGATGCAGTTGCATCTGCCACGCTGGCGCGGCAGGCAGGCCAGGTTGATGCAGGCCAAACCAGCGACCTGGCCTAACCAGCTCGACAGCCTCGCCCGGCAATCTGCCATACCTTGCAAGCTCTCTTAGGCGGTGGTGAGGTCAACGGCGTCACTGGCGGCCAGCGGACTCACGTGTGTTGAGAGACCCGCTCTCTGGCTGGCACAGCTGCGGCTCATGAGGCTTCTAGAGGCCTCTCCTCCCTGTTCAGGCGTCTGCTCGGCTACGGGCCACCAAGCCAGCGCGGCCCCAGCCATGGCGCAACCTCCTGAGCCAGCACCCGCTCAGAACCAGGTATACGCCCGCGCTGCCTGCTCCCAACGTCGGGATCCCTTGTTTGTCGCACTCAAGGAGGCAGCCCCGTGCGGTTGGAAGGCTGCACGGGGAGCACTACCTCTGCCACCTTGCCTGCCGCCCTGCCGCCAGCTGCCGGCGCTCGCCGCCGCTTGCTTGCAAAGCACCCCCTTCACATACAATCACACCCACCCTTCTCTCTACTGCAGCAGCACCTGGCCTTCCTGCAAGGGTGGAAGGCGCTCATAGCACCCAAGATCACGCAGCTGCTGACGCTGCTGGCGGGGCAGGAGGTGTCGCGCAACCTTGCGGTCGCGCAGGTGGGTGGACTGTGCTTTTGTATGTGTCACTGGTTCACAGGTAGTGCTTGTTTGCAGGAACGCCTGCAGGCGTTCTCGGGTGCTGCCGGCCAGCTCCGATATCCATGTGGCGTGCAGCTGCCAGCTATTTTACATTCCGGCTGCACGTGTCCCGGGCAGCCTCGCCGCCCCCGCCTTGCCCTTGCCGGCTGGCCTCACACCCCTGCACCCATCCTTCCCCCTGAAGCAGGTGTGGACCTACCTGCCGGTGCTCACAGAGGGGCGGCAGGTGCTGAAGGCGGAGCAGCTGTGCCTGCTGGGGGATGTGGAGCTGCAGGCGTTCCACGAGGGGTGTGCCCAAGAGGGCGTCACTGTCAGGTGAGGGCAGCAGCAGGGCGGCCTCCACATGCACACACGTGTGTGGCGCACCCATGCACATTTGTGTGCGTGCTCGGCGCGCAGAGCGGTGTGCCATGCCAGTCAGCCGGCCGGGCCAGCCAGCGACTGCTTCAACAGGGCGCCAAGGCATGCTGATGCGGCCACCTGGGTGCTGTGCCAACGTGTCCTGCCTGACCGCATGTCCTGCGCCCCCGCTTGCCCCTGTGTCGTCGCCCTGCAGCCAGCTGGGGCCGATGGGCAAGGTGTGGGAGAGCGGCGCGGTGCAGGTGGTGCAGTGCGCGCAGAGCCTCAGCGCAGATGTGCACCCATGCAACCGCCTGCCAGGTGCGCTTCCCGGGCCGGCAGGCCGGGGGCAGGCGGCAGCACAGCGCCCCCTTAACCTGAAGCGCGCACCCTCACATCTCGTGCGCCTGCACCCTTGTCCTGCCTGCAACACACCTGGCTCTGCACGCCCCCGCCTGCCCGCTGATCCGTCGCCCTGTGCCTCGACGCCTGGGTCCCGCTGCAGGCGCGCTCAGCAGGCGCATCGAGGAGTGCATCTATGTGCCCGTCTATGACCGCACAGGGCAAGGTAGGGGGGACAACCGATGGAGCAGTGGATGTATATGCGTTGGCTTGGCACGGGGCGGGCCGGCAGGCAGGCAGCAAGAAAGCGCTGGTGCCTGGCTTTGCTGCGTTCGTGTGTGGGTGGGTGGGGGCGAGCGTTGTGCCGCCGCCGGCAAGCTGCCGTGCCTGGAAACAAGTGTCTGCTCCTGCGTCCCGTCCTGACCCGTGCCCCCCCGCCTCCCTCCCTGCCCCACCTGGACCCCCACCCCTCGCCCCGCCTGCAGTGAGCCAGGGCGTGCTGGCGGTGGTGGAGCTGCTCATACGGTGGGGCAGCCACGACACCATGATTGTGGCCAACGCCATCTCCTGCCTCACACACCTCATGGAGGCGCTGCAGCTGAGCCTCAGCAACCCGCACGCACAGCAGCAGCAGGCGGCGCCCGCCAGCGGAGGGCTGGCGGCCTCGGCGGCAGCGCGCGCCGCCGCGGCGGCAGCGACGCCGGCCGCGCTGGCGCACCCGCAGCCGACGGCGCAGGCCTCGCCGCCCGCCAAGCGGTCGTGCCAGCCTGGCACCGTGGGAGGGCGCGGCGTGGGAGGGCTGCACTCTCCGCACAGCAACAACAGCCTGCACAACAACCTGGGCTGGGGCGGCGGCGGCGGCGGCAGCGGCGGCAGCTTGGGCCGCAGCATGAGCATGCGCACCTTTGCGTGATGCAATGCCAGGCGGGCAGGCAGGCACGGTGAGGCAGCCTTGTGAGGCAGCGGGCCTGCAGCCTGCCCGCCCCAGTGGCGCCACGCCCACCTGCCGCCCGCCTCGCTTGATACCACCCCCCCACAAACAGCGTGCGCGCGCCTCGCCGCACCAAATCTTCCCGAATCCCTGCTGGCACCCTCTGTGCCACCTTCAACATGCGGCCGACTTTGTGAGCCGCCTCAGGACCCCTGCACCCCTCCCCACCCCACCCCCGCCACACACACAAGTTCCTGCCCCGTGTACCCCCCCAGACAGACCAACACATCTAGTGACAGCGACAGCTGGCAGAGGCCCCCCAGATCCCATCCAGCCATCCATCCTCTCTTTCCGCGCATATCTAGTGTCCTAGCGCTGCTTCTGTGAAGTCCCCCCCTCCCCCCTTTAGCGACCCCCGACCCGTAGTGTATCGCCCGTGCTTCCCGTCTCTTCCGTGCCTGCGCCGCATACCTTCCGTCTCGTCCTCCTTGCTATTTGGGGTCCCTGCTCTTTACGGCGGACCTATATGTTCCAGCGCCACGTCCCCCCTGGTAAGCGTCCCTGCTGTTGCCCTCTTCCTGCCGTCCCCGCCCCCCCTGCTTGTTGCCCCCGCTCACTGCCAACGTCCTAAATAGCGCACGTACCTCCCCTTGCATGCACACGCGCACACACACACACCTCTGAACCGTACTCTTTCCCCTCTCCACGTGTCTATGTTTTTTCCCTCTCCTTACCGCACACGCCGCCCAAACAAACACGCATGCACGCCCCCACCCCTCTCTTCCTGTTCAACGCCTCTACAACAGAACTCAACACTGCACCTGCCCTCTGTGTGCCCTGCTGTCGCCCCCAATAGCTCCCCCCCCTCCTTCCCTGCCTACCAGTGCATGCATGCAATGCTGCACATGCCTGTGCCCTCGGCCCCACGAGCCCCAGCTGAGGTGCCTCCTCCCCTTCCCCTCAGCGCCATGTGCATCTCTCACAGCCCGCCGACCCTCCTCTCTGTTCCCCTCTCCACCTCTTTCTCAAGCAGCCGCTGTGTGAGTTGAGCGCTCATCGGGCAACCCTGGCACCTCTCCTCCGGGTGCCTCCGACCCCGTAACACATCCTGACACGTGTATTGACCCCATATGCTCTTTCCGCCTGCAAGCAAAGTGGCACTCTCCTCCAGCGCACGCCCGATGCCTTGCACTCGGCGCCGCTCCTGCCGCCAGGCACCTCAGTGCAAGGCATCCGCCGCCGCCAGGCGAGGTCTGTATGTGCCGCTGTGTAAGCCAGGCAGCTCGGTACCCGAGATGAACAGAGGCTGGGGAGAGAGTGGCGCCGCCAAACCACCACCACAACCACCACCACCTTGTGCTTCCAGAGCTGTGCATACATGTACCACAACGCATGGCTGAGCATAGTACACAACGTGGGGGGAACGGTTGACACTAAGACCCCGCAAGACCACAGGTAGGCGATGGATGAGCATGTCGAGCACACGATTGTGCGCAGGCGGGTGAGAGGAGTGTGGGGTGAGCAGTGAGTGTGCGAGGAGCGATGATGAGGAGCGTGAGTGTGAGTGTGGGTGTGATATGACTGTAGCTTTGACCAAGAAACGAGGGAAGCTAGCCTGGCACTTGCGGTGACAGGCAGGTGCAGGCAGGGCAAGTGAAAATAGCCGGCGACGGGCTGGCAGCAGTGCGCAGTTCTGGGGAGGGGCGGCCAGCAGCTGCCGAATGGCAGCTGCTTCGTGCCGCCGTGGCCCTGTCCTGGGGATTGGGGTGGGAGTGCTGGGGATGAGGATGGTGCTGGAGAGGCGGGGAAGGGTGGGTGCAAGGATATTCGAGCATGTGTTGCTGCGAGATTGAGAAAGGGGATGCAGAATGAAGACGGGGAGGGAGGGGAGGGGGCATGGCGAAATGACGTGAGACGTGTGCTTGTCTGCACGCCCTGCTTGCCTTGGCTTAAATGCTGCGCCGCACAGCACCGGGCTCGCTCGCCTGCTGCTGCTGCTGCTGCTCGCCGGCTGGCGCTGCCGTGGACTGGTCGGAGCCGCCGCTGCGGTCTGTGCGCCAGTGCAGCAGCTGCCGCTGCAGGCGAGCAGCGACTGTGGGTGCCACGCCCACCCCTTCCGAGAGTGAGCGCGGGCCCAGCGTGGCACCCTGGCGCCTCGGCACCGCTTCTGACCGGCCGCTCCGCCTCGCTCCCGACACGGTCGACGCCTCGGACTGCCGGCCGCTGCTGCCCGCAGCCCCGCCGGCAGCAGCAGGAGCACTGCCACCGCTTGTGACGCCAGCTGCCACACCCGCCGCTGCTGCCGCTGCTGCCGCTGCCGAGGAGGAGCGCGACTCGTCTGCCGACACGCGGCGGGCGCCTCCCGGCGAGGGCGTGGCCGCGGCACGCGTCGGCGTCCCATCCCCCGGCAGGGCCGACAGGCGCTGCACCATTTCCAGCGCCGAGGGGCGGCGGGAGGGGCGGGTCTCCAGGCACTCGAGTATGAGGTCGCGCACGTCGGCGGGGCACTCCTGGGGCACCCTGCAGGCGGCGGGTTGAGCGGTGGGGGCGGTGGGGGAGCGGTGGGGTGGAGGCGGTGGGGTGGAGGTGAGGTGGGTGGTTTGGAAGTGGGGAAAGGAGGCAACGGGCAAGGCGCAGGTTTGCGGCGGGCGGCCCAGGGTGCTCATGCTCACCTGGCCACCACATTGCGCGGCTGCAGCAGGCCCAAAGGCAGTGCTCATGCGGCAGGGGTCCCTTTGCTGCCCGCCCAGCCCCCCAATCCCTCATCTGTCAAACTTGGCCCTCCAAGGCTGCCCGCCCTGCCCCGCCCCGCCCTGCCCTGCCCCCCGCCCCCCGGGCTTACCTCAAGTCCCTCAGCTGCCCTCGCACAGGCTTCTCCCCGCTGCAGATCTCCCACAGCAGAATGCCTGCAGGGGCAGGGCAGGGCAACCAACGAGGGGGGGAGGGGGGAGGGAGGGAGGGGGCAGCTGATTGCCCAGAGCGGGGGACAGCTCCGGTGCACCACGTGTGGCCATCCTTAGCCAACTCAACGACTCTTCTGCACTCAAACCACGACGCTCCTGCACTAAACCGCCAACCCACCGCAACCGCCCACCACCCCGGTTGGCTGTGCCATGGCCTCACCATCACACCCAGCCCTCCCTCACTCCGCCCGATCATCACCACACCCAGCCAGTGGCTACCCGGTGCCCCCCCGCCACCCCCCATCCTCACCAAATGAGTAGATGTCGGCCTTCTCGGTGCACCGCTCGCCCCACAGGAGCTCCGGGGCCGCCCTGCACAGCGGGAAGGCACAGACTCATCAGTGTAGCTGCGGCGGCCACACTCTGCTGCCAGTGTGTCACAACAGTGCCCTCCTGCGCCTTCCTGTGCCGCTGCCCCGCCTGTTTTAGCTCGTGCTGCCCTGCAGCGCCTCCCTCCCGTCACTGGTGCCCCCAGGCCCCAGCCGGGCCGGGCCCCCTCAACATGCCACACCACCCTGGCGCCAACCGCTGCACCAAGCCACCCCCCCCGCTCCCCGCCCCTCCCTCCCTGGCTGGTCAGCTCACCATGCCAGCGTGCCCACCACCCCGGTCACGTAGTCGCGCGCCAGGATGCGGGCCATGCCCACGTCGGCAATCTTGGCGGTACCATCCCTGCAGTACAAGCCCACAGGAGGGGTGGAGGTGGATGCACCGCGGCAGGCGCGGACAGCCTTGAAGCAAGCCTTGTGCTCGTCACCTCGCCTCAAACCCAGTACCCACTCCACACCACTACCACTGCCCCAGTGCGGCCCCTGGACAGCCCGACACCACCCCGTGCTCTCGCCACCCTTCCCCCGCCTGCCCCGCACCGTGCCAGCAGGACGTTTGGGCTCTTGATGTCCAGGTGTACCTGCAAGGGGGATGGCATCAGGCGGGGGGCGGTAGTGGGAAGGCAGCGTGAGAGCGACAGCGGGCATGGCGGCAGGGGGCGGCAGGGGCAGCTCCCCCCAGGGCACAACCCACCAGCACAGCGGGAACGATCCTTGCAGTGCAAAGAAAGCGGACCAACGCAGCACATTGCAGCAGCCCCAGACCAGCAGGAGCGGCAGCAGCAGCAGCAACGAGTGCAGCGGTGGCGGCGGCCGCAGCGGCCGCGGGATGAGCGTTGCTGGGCCCCAAGCCACTATCAGATGCAGTGCTCTCAGAGGCTGCCCCGTGTGCTCACCACTCGCTTGGAATGGAGGAATACCAGGCCCCGCGCCACATCCAGCGCAATCTGCAGGCGAGTGAGCGGTTTGGGCCAAGGGGTCAGCAGCAGGACAGATAACGCTTACTATTGGGAGCAAAGCAGCACAAGGCAGCGGCTGTACAGCTGGCTGGCTATGGTAGGCAGGGCAGCACGCTGCCGGCCGGGCAAGCCGCCCCCCCCACAGCCCGCCCTCTGCCCCCTCCCCCACTCGTCCGTCTGCCCGCCCGCCCGCCCCCCACCTTCTTGCCGCGCCGGTACCAGGACACCCGCCCCGCCGCAATGTTCCTCATCAGGTCCCCCCCCTCCAGGTACTCGGTCACCAGCATGGTCTGGTCGGGGCCCAGATGCGCGCCCTGCATGGCATGGGTGGGAGAAACACACACACAGGGTGGGAGGAGGCGGGGGCACGCGAGGTGTGGAAGTGAGCAGCGCAGTGCGGTCGGGCCCTGCATTGATGATCACATCATGGGTAGGTTGCCACACGCAAGCGGGGAGGGGCGCGTCGGTGGCTGCTGTGGTGGGGGTGATGCCTCCCAGGGACAAGGAGCTCCCGAGGAGCTGCGCCGTGTGTCTAGCAATCTTCTGGGCGTCCAGCCTCCACCCCTCACACCCCCACTAGGACCTAACCACAAACGTGGCCTGCTCCCAAAGGCTCACAATGAACTGCACGATGTTGACGTCCCGGCTGCAGCATACGGAGGGGGTAGCACAGCAAAGGGAGGGAGCTCAGCGGGGCTGGAGTGGTCCCAACAAGGGGGCACCTCGCCCCCAGCAGCCCAGCACCGGACCGCACGCTGCTGTCGCCCGCGGGCCGGCTCATTGCAGGGCACATCTGCTGGACAGCGTAGCGTGGACATCAAATCAACCCTCCGCCCTGGGCAGCCAAGTGGCACAGCCGCCGTCCCAACAGCTAGCACAAGCAGCCATTCACGCAGCCTCAGCGTGAGGCCGGCGCCAGCTCACCATGCGCGCAGGATGGCCACCTCTCTTCTGAACTCTGCCAGCGCCATCTACTCTTCATGCGGGGGGGCGCAGGGTGGGGAGGGGCGGTCGGGCATACCATGCAACACAGCTCGGAACGAGGGGGGCTGCCATCCTCCAGCCTTCCACAACTTGCCTCCAAGCCCGCCTGCCTGTCTGGACGGGCGGGCGTGGCCCTACCCTGAGCAGGCGTGGCCCCACACAAGCATGGTCCCACACGACGGTGTTCCCACGCGAGGATCGTTGCCACACACAGCCTAAGCAGAGGGCACACACCTGGCGCATGTCCAGCCCCACTGCCAGCACCTTGACGGCCACAGGCTGCACGCCGTGCCGCAGCCCCTTGTACACCTTTAGGTGCAGGGGGGGGGTAGGCAGAGGGGGTAGGCACTTCAGGGGTGCAGGTATGGGGGTGAGGCGAGAGAAGAGAGGCGGCAAGAGTGTGGCCCCACTGCTGCCTGCCTGGGGCTGTCACCCTAACAGGTGACACCAGCATGACCCTGCCACCCCACCCCACCCCACCTTTCCGAAGCCGCCGCTGCCCAGGCACCACTCGGAGCCGTCGGGGCGCTTGACGATCGTGACCTCTGCATGGGGGCGGCAAGGGGGCCCGCGTGGGCTGGTGTGCACGGCTTCTGGAAGGCCGGATCTGCCAGAGAAGCTGTGTGCAGGGTCGGTGTTGATGACCGGATGGGAGGCTGTGAGCAGGGGGCGGGTGTGACGTGGGCCTGGGGCACTAGCATAGATAGGCAGCGCCAATACGTCTGTCTGTAAACACACTCCCCCTTGCACACCGGTCCACCGCAAGCAAACGTGCAGAGGAGCGTGGGTAGCCGGGGAAGGGGGTGAACGCAAGGGGGAAGGAGGAGCAGAGGAGGGGGTGACAGCAAGGGGGGAGGAGGAGCAGAGGAGGGGCAGGGCGCACCCCCACCTGCGGGCGAGATCTGCCAGTCACTGAAGGGCAGGTCGCCAAAGGCCACGCCCACCAGGCCTCCCAGGCTGTCTTCGGAGGACCGCTGTAGGCAGGGGAGGGCGGCATAAGGCGGCAGGCGGGCCGGGGAAGTCGGGCAGGGAGAGTCAGATGTTCACTGCCGGTCGGGGAGCACGAGGCTGGCAGCTAGGTGGCACAGACGCCGGGGGAACGGCGCGGCGCGGTGCATGCTCTGCGTGCTGCGGTGAGCAGCCGCGATCATCAGCTGGCCACTTTGGCCCTCATCCTGCTTTCCCGCCGTGCACGCACCCCTGCGTCCACCCCGCCAGGCGCTGCACGCTGCAACCTATGCAACCAATGCGCCCAACTGTCCAGTACAAGCCCGCCCGGACCCTCACCTCATCGCTGCTGATGCGCTGCACCGGCGGCAGCGGCAGCGGCCCCAGCAGCCCTCCCCCCAACTTGTCTCCTCCCTCCGCTAGCGCAGCGGCGTCCTCGGCAGACAGCGGGCCCACTGGCAGTGGCTGCATCTCCACCGCCCCGCCGCCGCCTGCCGGGCCTGCGGGGCTGGCTGCCCGCTGCGCTGCCGCCACCGGCGCTGCTGGTGCGGATACCGACGGCGGCGGCGGCATGTGTGCGCCGCCCTCCGCCGCTGCCGCCAGCTCGCCGGACCCCGCGGGTGAGCGCAGCACCCCCAGATTCATGCTCTTTGTCTCGATGCGGGCACACTTTTGGGCCAGGTAGCTGCGCACGCTGGCGCCAGAGACTGTGGAGTCGGTGCGGGTGCCCGCGCTGTCGTGTGTGCCGCGCTGCGGGGCGCCACGCTGCCGCCACCGGCGCTCGGCGGAACCTGCGGGGGAGGGGGCGACGCCGGACCGCTCTCTGCTGCTGCTGCCCGCTGCTGCCGCCTGCCGCTGCGCCGAGCTGCCCTCTGAGCGGCTGCTGGAGGTCTGGAAGGCGCCGGCGGCAAAGGGGGAGGTCAGCGCTGCCTGGCCCTCCTCCGTGTCAAACGGGTGGGCCTGCCAGGAGTGGGAGGGGAAGGGGCACAGCAGGGGAGGCGGAGGGGTACTCGGTGATGAGTGGGGAGGCGGAAGCAGCAGGCGCCGTGCTGTGGTGGGGAGATGCAGGTTAGCACAGCATGGCAGGCAGGCAGGCAAGCAGGCAGGAAGCTAGAATCGCAAACCAAATCCTCCTCCCTCTCCCCACCACCGGCAATGACAGAAGGCCTCCCCACTCACCCCCAGCTGGTGCGGGGGCTGGGCGGCCTGCTTCTCCTCCTCCTCCCGCTGGCGCCGCCGCCGCTTGCCAGCCACATAGTACCCGCCGCCCACCGCCGCCAGCAGCAGCGCCACGCCCACCGCCACGGGCGCTGCAATCGCAGCAGCCGGCACACCGCCGTCGCCGTCACTAGGAGGCTGGCCTGCGGCAGCGCCGCCGGCAGGCGCCTCTGCGGCTGGCTCCTCTGCCAGCTGGCACTCCTGCTCTGTGAGGTTCACTTGCACCCTTACGCAGCTGATGTCGGCATCGGTGCAGACGAGGAAGGGCAGGCCTGGGGGCACCGGGCCACACAGCTTGGGATTACCCTGCAAGGGATGGGCAACCGCACAGGGGAGACATGACGTGCCGCCGGTGGAAGCGCTGCGTGCTCAAGTGCTGCCGACTCCTCGCCTCACTACTTACTGTGCACAAGTTTCATGTGCAGCCTCAGTTGTGGCACACTCCTCCACTGTGCCCCTCTGCCCCAACCACAGCGCCTCACCGGGCGCACCACCAGGCGCTTCAGGCCGGTGAGCTCCGCCCAGCTGGCGGGGATGGCACCCGTCAGGTCGTTGCGCTCCAGCCAGCTGCAGCGGGGCAAAAGGGGGTACAGGGCTTGAACTTTGCTTAGGAGAGGAGAGACAGGGGAGGGCAGGGGGAAGGCCGACACGCCCCAGGCAGCCGCACATGTGGTCTGTGATAGAGTGGCAGATGAGCTGGTATGCCGGTGGGCCCGAAGAGCACCCGCGCTTCGCTACCACAGTCCCTTCCAACGAGCTCCAGCACCGCTGGCAGCAGCTGGTCAGCCCCACGTCAAACCTCCCAACTCCCTCGGCAGCTGCAACCAGGCTCCGCCAGCCAGCAAGTGCACCCCACTCACAACACGTCTGCGGCTCGGAAGCTTGTGTTGCTGCCCCACTCGGGCGGCAGGGAGCCTGCAGCATGGGAGGCAGGGCCACACAGCAGCGGGCTGGTGGGCGGGGGCCTGCCTGGTGCGGAAGCACAGCAGGCACAGCAGGCACGGCAGGGAGGCAACACAAGGAAGCCAGGCACTTGCAACGCACAGGTTGCAGCGTGCGGCCCTGGCCCAAGCCTGGCCCTGCCCCTCTGCCCCCGACTGGCAGCACCTGAGATCTGCGTGGAGTTGAGGCCCAGCGCCCTCATCGCGGGCCAGCCTCCCAGCAGGCCCCATTCCAGGGGGAGCGTGCCTGCAGGCGGGGGGCAGCGAGGCAGAGAAGCGCAACACCAACATGTGTCGACAGCAGGGCAGCTGTCGTTGGGGGGCGAACGTGCCTCATGCAACCGACAGCAACAGGCAGGGGCCAAGGGTCGGCAGGCAGGGCAGGCAGGCCGGCTGGAAAGCATGCGGGGCCTAACCGGGTGGGCGTGGAGTTGGGTGGGCGTGGGCGTGGGCGCAGGCCGCGCAGCAGGGGCGAGTGTGGCTGCCGCTGACGGTGATTCGAAACAGGGGCGTGGGCCAAGCGGTCCGCAGGTGGCAGTGGTAGCAGGGGGAAGCGCGGGGAGAGCAGCGAAAGGGGTCATGATTCAAGGCGTGCCTCCCAGCGGGTTTCCGTCCAAGTAGAGGTAGCGCAGCGCCGGCCAGCTGTCGGGGCCGCCCCAGCTGGCGGGCAGCTGCCCCGAGAGGCGGTTGTCTTGCACGCTCCTGCGGCGGGGGCAGGGAGGGACATGTCCGGGCCGATGCGGCAGATAGAGGGCGGGTGCAGGGCGATGTCACGAGACTGGCCCACGTCTGGCCGCTGGGTGCAGCAGGCCCCGGGCGCGGGGCAAGGCACATCACCCGCCTCTCTCACTGACCACAGCAGCCCACCTCTTCGCTGTCCCGCCTGTATTTCCAACACCCCGCCCCCCACAGCAGGAGCCACTCACAGCTCCTGCAGCGACCTCATGGCCCCCGGGTCCTGCCACGTGGCCGGCACCGACCCCGTGAGCGTGTTGTTCTGCAGCGCCAGCGTCTGCAGGCGGGGGAAGGCGCCCGCCGTGCCCCAAGTGTTGGGCAGCGGCCCCGCCAGGCGGTTGTTGGGCAGCCGCCTGCGGCACGGCAGGGGAGAGGCAAGGAAGGGGGCGTTTAAAAGGGGGACACAAGCATATATATCAAGGTGGAGTGCGGAAGGTGAGGCGAGGGTTGGTCGCAGAACAGATGCATGGTAGACCACAGGCATGCAGCCTCTCGCTGGCACAGGTAGTGCAAGGACACACCAGCCCAGGGCGGGCCCACAGCATGCCAGGCTGGCAGCAGCGGCAGCAGGGAATAAACTCACAGGACCAGCAGGTTGGGCAGGCTGGCGCTGCTGGCATTGGCCTGCTGACCGCCGCCGGTGCCGCTGCTGCCCCAGGTGGCGGGCAGCGCTCCGGTGAGTCGGTTGGTGTCGATGCGCAGCAGGGAGAGCTGGGGGAAGGAGCCGGGTGCGCCCCAGCTGGCAGGCATCGTGCCTGTGAGCTCGTTGTCGTTGAGCATTCTGGGAAGGGGGGGGGGCATGAGGCGGGAGGGGTGTCAGGGAGGAGGGTGGGGACCCAGGTCTCTACAGGGGGCCCCACAGGGGGCAGGCGGCAGGGGGCCACACAGGGGCCAGCGAGCCCAGCAGGACAGTGATCGGACCTGCCTCGGGCAGGTGGCCCAGGCCTACCACACCCCTGCCCACCCTCGACTTCCCGCTCTCACAGATTTTGCAGCGCGGGCAGCGCGCCAGGCGCTCCCCACTCGTGGGGCAGCGTCCCCCTGAAGCGGTTGCCGCCCAGGTTGAGCGTGGTGACGGCGGTGAGGTTGGCCAGGGCGGCGGGCAGCGTGCCCGACGCCCTGACGGGGCAGGCGATGCACTGCAGCGTCCTGCACACGCCCCAGGCAGGCAGGAAGGGCGGGGCAGAAGGAGCTCAGGAGTGCTGTGTGGCGGCGCTGTGTGGGGGCGGAGCCTGCTCCTCAAGCCACAGAGGCTAGCCAGGCTGTTTGCAGCAAGGCAGGCCAGCCCAGCAGTGGGCAGGCGGGCAGGCGCTCACAGGCTCTGTATCTGCCCCTGCTCCGTGCACGTTATGCCGCTCCACTGACACAGGGGTATGCCGCTGCTGCTGTTCCAGCCGCGCGGCGGGCTGCCGGCACCCAGGTACTCTGGCAGGTTGTCAATGGACTGGGCCAGAGCCAGGGCGGCGGCCGCTGCGCGGGTGGGGGACAGGCAGGCAGGCGTGCGAGTAGGCAGGTGCGCAAGGGCCGAGATGCAAGAGAGCGGTGCAGCTTGCATGTGCAAGGCACACTTCGAGCCCAAACAGGCCGGCAGCCATGCAGGTGGGCAGGCAAGGCGGCCAAGCAGGAGCAGCGACTGGGCAAATGTAAGCCATGCCTCGTCTGTCTTTCGCTTACTGTCTGCGCCAGGCTGCACGCCCTCCTGCGCCATCGCCAGCACAGCTGCCAGGAGGAGGGCGGCAAGGGCATGGTGCACTGCACGCCGCTGCCGCATGACTGCAAGCTGCGAGGAGCAGGGAGGGGAGCGGGCGGCGGCGGTGGTGAGCTAACGGCGGGTCGCTGGAACTAGCGGCGGGCGGCTGACACCGGCGTCGGAGCCACACCTCCCACCTGCTGCAGCACTCGGCTCAAAGCGCCCACGGTCTTAGAGAGCCGGCTCCGCACATCACTGCGAGCGCCCGAGCCTCCACGGAGCGGTTCCTTCAGGCGCCAATCGCGACGCCACAACTTCAGGTGCAATTGCCGGAAGTCACAGCCCTGACGGGAGAGACGGCCCGACCCGAGGTTTTATTTTATTTGCTAATTATATACCCCTCGCTTCTAGTCGCGCTCTGGACCTGTTTATGGTGCCAGACGAAAGCAGACGCAAACGGATGCCTACAACGGGCGGTTTAGGTAGGTGGTGACCGCCAGGTCAGCTCCGTACCGCCGGCGCCGGCGACTGGCCCCCCTGACCCCCTCGCAATGGGCAGGCATGCTGCCCACCAAATTTGTGTCACAATCACAGCAGAGCAGCCGGGAAAATAAAATAAAAAAACCGTGGGTGAGCAGCCAAGGCAGGTGGGGCAGTCGACCAACAACGGAGCGCACTAGGCTCGGCGTCAGTGTAGGGGCGCCGCGCAGCAGCACTGCAGCACTTGTGGCCAGCAAGGGCATGCGCTGGGGCATGCGCTGGCAGCACTCTCTGCCGAAGTGCTTCCGTTTATTTGTGGAAGCATAGAAAATGGGTAATGATAGCTGACCATCCCCCCCATCCTCCCTTGCGTGCCACAGAAGCAGATGGCCTCAGAGCTCACAACCTGAATGTGTAGTGCTAAAAATGTACACGGAGGCGGCAGCGGCAGTTCAGAACTGGAGTTCAAGAGGGGCGGGGGTGTACACCTACACACCAAACACACAATCACTTCAGCAGCCATCTTACCCCAGCGACCCTCAGGGTAACTTCCTGGCGGCTGCTACCGCTGTGTCGCTGCCGCTTCGGTCAGATGAAGTTGTTGGTGCCTGACAAACAAACAAAAACAGGGGCCAGCCGATCCCGAAGGGTAAGTGGCGGGGGCAGGGGCGGCCTACGTAGGTATACCCCCATCTCAGCACCCAGCTTGTTTGGCCCGACCCCCCTGAGCTGTGTGCTGCCGCCATCAGGTGCCCCTCTGGCTGCAGCAGCCAGACGCTTGAGCGGTGACCTTGGTAATCCGATCTGTGGGCCAACTAGTTGGGTGGGTGTGTTGCAGGCACACAGGTGAATCATAAGCAATCGAGCCAACAATTGGGTTTGGGGCTAAAATTGGGTGCAGAGCCAGGTCAGCACGGGACGGCAGGCCGGGCTGGCGAGGCGGGGCGGTGCCAGGTGTTGGGTGGCGCAGCAGGATCAGATGTGCGCCCACCGAGCAAAGTGCTGGGGGGCTGGCCAGGCGGGCAAACAATGAGAGCGTGGGGTGTCAACATGCAAGGCGGCCGGGGCAGTTGAGCAACAACAGAGGGGCGCTCGGCCCACGGCGCCAGGGCAGAATCTCGGGCAGCGCACGCTGCCCTTGTGTGTGCGTGCGTTGTGTGCAAGTATAGGATGGGGGGGTAGAGACAACTACAAAGGAGTGCGGTGGTGCGCACGCGCATGCGGATGGCTGTGAGCGAGTGAATCAGCTGGTGAGGGAGTGGGCAGAGTAGCGCGGGAAAACGACTGATGAGGCGGGAGGCGGAGCAGCAGAACGGGTGAGCAAAGCAGTACAAAGCCTACAGGACGCGCGCTCAACAAGAGAGGATGGGGTAAGCAGGATGGGTGGTGGCCTGCAGGGGCTGATGGGGTGGCGGGAGTCGCCGCCTTGCGCAAGGCATGCCGGACGCTGCGATTCCCGCATTGGTGGCAGCTGCGGGCCGCACAGTCGTTGCCGCCGTGCTGGCGCCGGGGCGATGTAACGCTAGGCACTGTCTGATGGGAAGGATGGCAGGCTGGCGCTGCTGCTGCTGGGCAGGCTGGCGCTGCTGCCGCCTGTGCGGCCGGCACCCGCCTTGGGGCTGGCATCAGTGCTGGCGCTGCTGTAGCCGTTTGCCACGCCGATGGCACTGCGCACGATGCGCTTGCCGTGTGCCACGTGTGCGCCACCCATGTGCCCCCCGCCATGCTCCAGCACCCCATTGCTGCCGCGCTGCTGCTGCTGCTGCTTCTGCTGCTGCACGGTCTCGCCATCGGTGGGCAGCCCCGCCTGCCCCGCCGGCTGCAGCAGCCCCTGTGCCGCCAGCTCACCCGCCAGCTGTGCAGCCAGCCCCGCGTTGCCCCCCTGAGCGCAGGCCGCCAGCAGCAGTCCTGCCGAGGCGCCGTCGGGCCGCCCCTTGGGCCCTCCAACGCCCATGGAGCGATAGACCCCCAGTGCTGCCCGCCAGCTGCCGCGCCCCGCTAGCAGCTGCAGGAGGCTGTTGTAGGAGGAGGTGCTCATCTCGTAGCCGCCCCGCAGCGCCTCGCGCACCAGCCACAGCGCGTGGCCCGTCTGCCCCGCCGCCACCAGCGCCCCCAGGAGCAGGTTGACGGTGTGGGCGGTGGGGCGCACGCCGACGCACTGTGTGCAGGGGTGCAGTGGTTCGGGGAGAAAGGGAGTGTTGGCGGGTGAGAGGCATAGCGGAAAGGTGGGCACGCCACATCGGTCGTAAGAGGGCGGCAGACGGGACGGTAGGCGGGGGCGATGGGCGGGGGGAGCAAGTGTTTCTGCCCACCAGCCTGGGAGCCTTCGTCCCGCTGGCTGCATGGCCGTCCCCCGTGTGCTACCAGATCATGCCAGCCTGCTGAATCCCTCTCGAAGGCCCCGTCCTCTTACCCTCTCCCCAGCCTCTCCCCACCTCCCCACCTCCCTCTCCCACCTCCCTCTCCCCTCCTCCTCCTCCTGCACCTGCATGCCCAGGAACACCTCCAGCGCCAGCTCCCAGTCCCCGCCCGCCTGGCAAGATGACAGCAGGCCATGGTAGAGCTGGTGGCTGGCCAACATGCCCGCGCTGTGCAGCTGGTCCAGCAGCTCGCACGCCTTGCGGGTGTGGCCTGCGGGAGGGGAGGCGAGCGGGCACAGGGGGCCACGAGTGGGGCGGGGGCGGGTGAGGTGTGGTGGCCAGGGGTGGGGTGGGCAGGGCACGCGGCAGCAGCCCTCACGCAGGCGGTGGCCGCCCCAGTGGGCCCCAGGTTGTGCAGCCGCCGCCGCTAGCTAGCCTGCTCAGCTGGCGCCCCTCAGCACTAACCCACTCGCCCCTGTGCCACTCTCACGCGCCCCTCCTCACGCCCCAGCCCCCCGGCACACCCGCTCGCTCGCAGGCGGTGACGAGTGAAGAGTATGTGATGAGGTCTGGCGGCACCCCGGCGTCCAGCTGCTGCTGAAACGCCGCCAGCGCCTTGCCCAGCTGCCCACCCTTCTCATAGGCTGCAGGCGGGGGGGCGGGGGCACAAGGCTGCATGCGGGGGTCAGAGTGCATGCGATGGGTGGCGCAGGCGTGACGCAGGGCCCCAGGTGGCTGGAAGCGCCAGGGTGGCGTCAAACAGCGGGTGCCGGCGGTGCCCAGGAACGCTTTGCTTCGCACGGCTCTTCCTGCTGCACAACCCCTGCCCCCGCCACCACACCCTGCCCCCGCCAACCAATTCCTCATGTGTGTGCCCCTACCCTGCCCCACCCGAAATGAGCGCGGCAAAGGTGACGGTGTTGGGCTGCATCTCGGGGGCGTGCCGCGCCAGCGCCTGGAGCTCCTCAAAGTAACGCTCCGCCTCCTGCACACACGCCAGCTAGACAGGCGCAGATCAGTTAATTGCTGCTGGGAACATGGTGTGCTGCTGCATCCACATCGGCGCCTGCAGCAAAGTGGCCGCTCCGCGTCCTGCAGCATACAACACCCCGACAGGCGCAGAGCAGTTATGAGGCGGAAAGATTAGATGCTGCAACCACATCGGCGCCTGCAGCAAAGTGGCGGCTCCGCCTCTTGCACGCCAGCTCAACAGGCGCAGAGCAGTCGTGTGCGGGAAGTTTAGATGCTGCAACCACATTGGCGCCTCCACAGAGTGCAGGCTTTGGCCACCGTGCCACACATGCCGCCCCCTCCCATCCCGCTGCCCCCTCTTGCCAGACGCACCCGCCAGCGCCCCGTCCGTGCCAGCGCGCTGATGAGGGCGGAGTAGCTAAACGTGTTGGGCTGTGGGGCATGGAATGGCGGGGGCATACGGGTGAGTGCAGCCGCGGCGGGTGGGCAGCCCAGCCCACGCTGGCTGGGGAGCCTCCCATACTACACTTCTGCTGGGTGCCAGCAGCCCGAATGCAGCGGCCTGCTCCGGCTGACCAGCCCTCCCTCGACCCACTGCCCAGCGCGCCACGCATCGAGCGCCCCCGGTCGCCTCCAAAACCACACCTGCACATCTACTGCCGCCATGGCCTCGAAAATCTCTATCGCCTTTTGCGGCTGCTTGGCCTTGGCAGCCTGCAAGGAGGTGGGCGGCGGGGCAGGCGTCAGGGCAGGCGGGGCACCCCCAGCCGGGAGCGGTGGGGCAGGCCGGCTGCAAGCTTAAGCGAGCCAGCAAAAAGCGATGCCGTGCAGGGCAACTGACGGGGGAGGCGACGGCCGTGCAGCGCTGCTGTGTGCAGACAGGTGTTGTTTGAGGCTGCACGGAGGCAGCAGCTGTGAGTCAACAGGGCCCGGTACGAGACGGGGCCCTACACCGCGTCCAAGGCTGCCACCTGCCAAAGCAGCCCGCTTGCCAAGGTTTCCCATGCTGCTCGTCAGGTCTACTCAGCGCACCATTTGTATGAGGGATGTGAAGGCCGCGGCTCTGCAGGGAATCCGGGGTTCAGGCGATCAGTGCTACGTGCAGGCGTGCCCGCCGGGTGCTGGCACCTGCAGGCGGCGGCGGGGCCACCGGGAAGCTAGCGCGCACACCTCCCCGCTACCCGGCGCCCCGCGCAGCGGCGGCACCCACCTGGGCACAAACTGGGCGCTGCAGATGGCGTGTTTGACCTGCCCGGGGGCTGCCTCCATGATTTTGGCCTTGAGAGCGTCCATAGAGACAACGGGGCCCGCCCGCGGCGGCGAGTGAGCTGCTGCGCCCCCCGCCGGTCCCGCTGCAGCTGAAGCAGTCATGTAGTGGAGCTGGGCGGGCAGCGGAGCGAAGAACAGCGCCGGGTGCTGTCCATAGAAGCCTGAAAGAGGGGCGGACAGTGAGTTGACACCCTTATGACCACCTCCCAAACGCGCGCTTGGCTTCCCCGTCCCCTCGGGCCCGTGTTGTAGACTCGGATGGCCCCCTACTGCGATCACTCACCCGGTTGATGCTGAAGGGAGGCGTGCAAGCCAAAGGCCGGGCCCTCTTGCCGCGGAAAAAAAGGCGAGGCGATTTTGCTGCCTCCCTCCACCACTGCGCCTCCCTGCATCACTTCTGCAGCCCAAATGGCGCTGCCGCAAGCATCAGGCGGGACCGTTCCCGAGAACGAGGGGCACAACTATTGGCTTGCCAGCGCTTGGGGCGGGTCTAGCAGGTTGGGAAGCGCTCAGAAGGGGAGCACACACAAACTGCGCACTCTTACGCCGAACAAGTCGGAGGAGATTGAGAACGGAGATCTCTCCCTCATGCCACGTAGATGCGCAGTTTCTGTAGGGGCACAAATTTCTGGCCTGAAGCGAAGGGGGCCGGGGATGCCCAGAAACCACGAAGCATGGGTCCCTTTCGGGGCCAGAGGACGGGATGGGACCACACGTGCAAGCAGTGGGGTTCACCCAGTGCTGCCCTGACGGTACAGGGCGGGTGGGTGTACATCGAAGATCCCCGTAATCTATCCATCATTCTACCTGCCAGCGACACGAGTTATGCTGGCCCCCTGCCTCCTCTGCCACCCACACGACACCCCACTCACTGCTTCCCTGATCGCTTGCGCACCCGTTGCCTGCAGCCCCCCGTCTGCTGCGCTGCACACAGCCCGCCACCACGCTCTGCAGCTCAGCACACTCAGCTCAGCTGCCCGCTGCTCACCAACCTGAACCACCCTGCTGCTCAGCAAGACGCTAGCCCCAGCAGAGCCACCTCATTAGACATCGGCGCCGCATGTGGCAGCCTGTGTGGAGGCTGGTGTGCTCACAGTGGGTCAGGTGCACCAATTCGGCACACCAGCCGTCATCCTCTCCCGTCCTTGCTGCCTCGCGCGGACTTGCCAGCCGCCGCCGCCTCCCCCCCGCCTGCAGCAGCCACCGCTTCCCACCCTGGTGGCGCTGCCTGCCGCCTCTTGTGCTGCTGCTGCTGCTGCTGCTGCTGCTGCTGCAAGCCGCCTGCTGCCCTGCTTGCACCTGCTACATCCCCTCGTCCCACCTCCTCCCCCTCCTCCTCCTCCTCCTCCTCCTGCGGCTGCTGCTGCTGCTGCTGGAGAGGGAACCAAGCCAGCTGCACCGAGGCGCGCCCCAGGTCGAGCCGGTCCGCCTCGGCCACCGCCGCCGTGGCCTCCTTGAGCCTCCAGCTGCCGCTGAGGCGGCGCTGGCGCAGCAGCTGGCGCAGGGGCACCTCTGCCGTGGCCGACACCTGCATGGCGGGAGTGGGCAGGCGGCCGTTTAGGGTGGGCAGGTGTCCGGGAAACACTTCACATGCGGCGCCGGCCTCAGCTGAGAGTGGGTGCAAGTCCCCTTCCATGCCTCTGCATCCGCCACACGCCCCATGCGCAGCGCCGCCGCCCCAACGCCAGTCACGCCCACACCATCATCCCGTAATAACAATACAGAACCCTGGACTTCTTTCAAAGCAGCGATCCTCCCTGCTGCCCCACCTTGACGTCCTCCCCAAACGAGTCGATTGCGTCCAGGGAGTAGAGGGCGGGGCCAAACAGGTTGTAGCGCGTGGCCGACGACACCTCCCCCAGCTCCACCAACACCCGCCCCTCCTGCAGCACCGGGAGATCAGGGAGGGTTGGGAGACCTCAAGAGGCGACAGCGCTCGCGGGGCTGTGTCCAAAGAGGTTGTGAGACGGTCAGCCACCCGTCCTGCGGCATGCCTGGAAGTGGGAGTGACAATTGGTTGAGATGCTGGGAGCAACACGCAGTGGAGGCCCAACCTCAGCAGCTGCACCGCCGCACGGCCCACAGCAGGCACACGGGACAGAGGCAGCGGTGAGGGAATAGAATGCACATGCACAGAAAATGGGCAGCTTTAGCGCCAAGGCACAGCTATGCCTGCGGTTGGGCAGGAGCATCTCTGATTCCCTGGCACCCCCACACCCTCACCACAGCGCAGGCCAGTGGAAGGCTGGCAGGCACGCACCTGGCAGTCTGCCTCGCTGAGGGAGGTGGAGATGTAGAAGACCTGTGGGCGAGGGGGGAGCCAGCCAGGGGCCGCCAGCTCAGCAGGCACCAGGCAGAGGACAGCAAGCGCGTACTGCCTTCGGCAGCTTGGCCGGGGAGGAGAGAAGCGCGCGCCCGTGCCAACAACGCGAGCAGCAGGCAGCAGGCAGCTGCGTGAGAGGTGTGGGGCAGCGTGCAGCACAAACCACTCATATGCCCCCCAGCAAAGTGGCAGGCGCCACGGGGAAGCAGGCGTGCCACAGATCCTTGCAGAAATCTGAGAGCAGCGCGGGCCAGAGCAGGAGCACTCCCGCACCCGAGAGCCGCACCCCCGCACCTGCCCCCAGTGCAGCAGCCCCATGCGGCTGCCCGCCGTGCTCTCCATGCTGATCCACCGCTGCTGCGCCTGCTGCACCTGCTGCTCCGCCCCCGATGCCGCCAGCGAGGCAAGGCTGGCCGCGCTGGCAGCGGGTGCCCGGCTGGGCGGCAGGCCTGCGGGGCTGCCGGCCGCAGAGCCGGCGCCGGCGCCGGTGGCTGCAGGCTTGGAGGGGGAGGCACCCAGCAGGCCCGCCCCTGCTGCGGCTGCCGGATCCGGGGGCCGCCGTGCGATGCTGACTGCCAGCACAGGGTAGGACAGGTCTGCAGGGATTGGTGGGTGGAGGGGCAAGGGGCAGCGGGCTGGGTGAACCACAGTGTTTCTGGCTGCAATCCAGGCCCAACAACACCCCACACAGCCTGGCTGCTCGCCTCAGCACGCCGCGTCAGAAAGTCGCCCCGCCAGGCGTGCGGCAAGCACCCTCGGCCACCCCTGGGTGGTCACACCACGGGAGCACGTCCTGGGGGCCACCCCTGCATCCCCACCACCACCCATCCATCCACACTCAGCACCCTCCTGCAATCCATCTACGCGTCGTCACCCACACACGAATCCATCCACCCATCAATACCAGCCCACGGCCCACCCACCCACCCACACCCACCAGTGGCGTAGTCCAGCTTGGTGTGAGCAACACGCACCGCCAGCACACCCGGCTGAGGCCTGGCCGCCTCTGCAGCCGCCGACAGCGCCGCTGCCGCGGCCGCCGCTGCCGCCGCCAACAGGCTGGCTGCCTGCCGACCGTGCGGCTGCGGCTCTGGCGTGCCTGCTACCGAGGGCGGCACCGTGCCTGCGCCCGCCGCCTTGCTGGCCCCGTCGCCGCCGCCGCTGCCGCCCGGCGCATCGTGCGGCAGCTGCAGGCTGGCACGCCTCGAGGACGGCAGCTGCAAGCTGGCGCGCCGGGAGGGCGCCGGCGACGCCCCTTCTGCCGCATGTGCCGCCGGCGTCTGCTGGTCCCTGCGCCCCTCCACCTCCTCCCCCTGCTGCCGTGCCTGCTGCTGCTGTGCCTGCTGCGCCTGCTGGGCGTCATTTGGGTTGAACAGCGGCTGGGGCAGCGGCTCTGCCTCCACTGGCTGCCAGGTCAGCCGCAGGTGCAGCTTGCCTGCAGTGGGCGCCTGGCTGGGTGCAAACTCATCCCCCTCCCCATCCGCCTCCCCCTGCCCCAGTATGTACCGCTGCAGCCGGCCCAGCCAGCCGTCCTCCTCCTCGCTGGCGCTGCCACTGCGGGGGGAGTCTGCACAGCAGGCGCAGCAGGCACAGCGTCGCACGGCAGGGGTGGAGCAGCAGCGGGGGCAAGATGGGCTGTCCCGCTAAGCGAGCCTCCTAAAGCACCCTGCCTGGCCTGGCCCTGCCTGCTTGCAGCAGCAGCACAGGGCCGCGCAGAGGCAGGGTTGGCAAGGAACAATGCTCACCGTCGGCGCGTGTTGGCATCGGCTCAGCCGCCTGGGCCAGCAGTCCCGCCAGGGTCAGCACATTAGCGCTCGCCACGTCAATGAGCACACCCTCCTCTGCGGGGGAGGTGCAGAAAGGGCGCGTGGGCGGAGGCCGCGCGGCCGTTGGCAGGGCCCGGGCTGCCCTCCCTCCCCCAGACACACAGGCTTGTGCGCGCCCATTCCACTCTTCATCACCCTGGGACATTGGCGCCAGACCAACCTCTCAGCCAGAAGCCAGCCAGATCAGCAGCCACCACCTCCCTCCCCACAACCAGCCGCCCGAGTACCAACAGCCCCAGCCCACCCACCTGACAGCCACTTGACCTCTGGCCGCCGCTGCTCCATCTGCAGCTGCATGAGCGCAGCCGGGTCCAGCAGGGCAGCAGCCAGGGAGCTGCGCCGCCTGCAAGAAGGGGGTGGCCAGGCAGAGTGGGTGGGTGCGGGAGGCCAGGGCTGGGTGGCGGGTGTGCCAGTTGCCGGTGCGCACCATTGGCGATGGCAGGTGCTGCGCAGGGTGCTGCCAGACGTGGGTGAGGCTCTGCAACCAGACGACTCCAGGACCTGCCGCGCTCCGTGCCTCCAACAGTGCAGTGGTACGTACAAGCACGCAAGGCTTGGTATCTGTACAGTATCGCAGTGCCAGGAGCATTCAACCCACGCCTGCCCCGTGCACTTGCCTGTCCGGGCTTGGGCTGCGCGTGGCGCTGCGCCGCCAGGACGGCGCTCGGCTGGGCGGCGGCGGCGTCAGCAGCGAGTGCCCCGACGCCTGCTGCAGCCGGCTGCTGCTGCTGCGCGGCAACCGCTGCGGCTGCTGCGGCTGCTGCCGCCGCGGCTCGTCGGCGCCCCAAAGGCCGGCGCCGGCGGGACTGCCCAGCCCCATGGCAGCGCCCGGGCTGCCCAGCACCCTGCCGCCGGGGCTGCTCAGGCCGTGGTCCAGCAGGCGGCCGAGGGAGCGGGGCGGCGGGGTGTCCTGCCGTTGGTAGTACTGCTGGTGCAGCGCCCGGTACTGCGCAAACACCGACGGCAGGTCCTCCTCATCGGACGCAGCCCCGCTGCCTGCGCCCCGCCCTCCCCCGCTGCCTCTGGCCGCCGCCGCCGCTGCCCCCATTGCCAGGCCCAGGCTGGCGCTGCTTCGCGCCGACCCTGGGCTGGCAGACAGGAAGGAGGAGGCATCATCATCCCCCACGGCAGACTCGTAGCCTTCTTCCGGGTCGGATGCGAGGGAAGCCGCCGCCGCCGCCGCCGCCGCCACCTCCAGCTTGGCGGCTTCAAGCAGCATCTGCTGCACGCTCCACTCCTGCTGGGCGGCGGCCTCACCCAGGATGTCGGCGACTGGAGGGGAGTGCAGGTGGGTAGATGCAGGAGGGCGGGGGCTGGGTTGACGCCTCTGGGCATGATGCTGGGAGAGCAGTGGGCAGTTTGGTGACCAGGGGTGCAACAAGCGGCGCAGCAGGCGGGAGGAAGGAGGGTGGCTGGCCAGGCAAGCTGCAGGCCACCGCAGTGCAAAAGTTGGGGTGGGCCACGCCAAAGCCAGGGCATGGGATACAGTCAGGCAGCACACGGCAGGCAGAACAGGGCATGCCCATGCCACGCAGCGCACACGGCAGGCAAGCCAATCCAGTCCAGAGCAGGCTCAAGCCGTGCCAGGCCGGTGCAGCCGGGCGCTCACCTGCCACCTCTGTGCTGCCCAGCGGCACGTCAGCCCCCAGCGCCTGCACCATCCCTTTGGCCAGCACCCCGCTGCGCTTGTGGGACAGCAGCAGGTGGAGCACCTGGTGGGGTGTGGTGGGGTGGGGGGCAGGGGGAGGCGGGTGAGTGGTGACGCCAGAAGCAGGGCACTGTGAGGTGGCCACACAGCTTGTGAGGCGGTCACACAGCTGAGCTGAGCTGGCAGGCACCAACCCTTGTCATGGCGGCAGCAGCAGCGCGAGCTACCAAGTACCCAGTGCCCCTTTGTTGAACCCTGCTTCGGCTCTCCCGAACTCTCACAGCAGCGGGCACGGTCCGCTGCTGGCCTCACAACAGCTGGGCACCGCCCACTACTGACATCCACTGCCACCCGTGTCCTCAGCCTTCTCACACCTGGTGCCTGCTGCTGACCACAAACGAGAAGGTCTGCTTCCACTGCGGCTTGCACGTGCTGCCCTGCACCGAGGTGAGCCCCTTTTGCAGCACCGCCCGGGCGGTGGCGGGGCCGGAGATGGCGTGCGCGCCATACTCGGTGGCCACTGGCACCGCCGAGGGCAGCAGCAGCGACAGCCGGCTGCAGACCGGCTTCAGCCGACCCAGGAACGTGCTGCGCCTGCATGGCAGCGGCGCATGGCGCGGCATGCAACGGTGAGCAACAGCGAGTGTGAGGGTGGCAGGTACGTGAAGCAGGCGGGAGGGTACGGCTCGTCACGGCAGCTGATCAAACATCAGCAGCAGCAGCAGGCATGCAAGCAGTGTCGCACAGCCACCCATTTCAGCCCCCCATCCCCCCACCCAGCAGCCTGGCTGCGCATTCCCGACTCCCAGCCCCCATGCTCGCCCTCTCCCTCACCTCGGCTCCAAATCCGCCCCCATCACCTCCACCACCAGCACTCCCAGCGGGGGCGGCAGCTGCCGCCGGCGCTGCTGCTCCTTCGGCAGCAGCGCCCGGCCCCCCACTGCCTCTGCCTCCTCTGCCCGCTGCCGGTCCCAGGAGGGGCCCCACCGCCAGCCCAGGTTCTCGGGCCACACCAGCCTGCAGTAGATGTGGTGTGTGGCACGGGTAGATGGTAAAGAGTATTTAATTTATATATTTTTTGCATATTGCCATCGACGAGCTGTTTGAAAGAGCCCCTGGCTTTGTAGAGGGTTTTTCAGAATATTGCATGACACGTTAATAACAAGAGCAAAGGTCTGACACCGCGGGAGGGCAGGGCAAGGGGAGAGCTGAGGAGATGTGCAGGCAGCGGCCCAACTTGCTTGCCACAAAACAAAAGGAGCTGGCTGCATCCATCAACCAGCCACCCTCGGCAAGACCCCACCAACCCTGCAAGCGCGGCATGCACCCTTCAGCCAGCCAGCCCCCGCCAGCGCTAAACCCTAGCACTCTCCGCCCGCTCACCGCTCCTGGATCAGCCCCGCCACCGACGAGCGCAGCCAGCTGCCCAGCGCAGGCAGCGACATCACGTCGCCGCCCAGCACCCTGCATGGTGTGAACAGGTGCAGGGGAGCGCAAAAAAGGTTGAATACAGATGCCCGGCCCTAGACGCGTCACGACTCATGCGGCCCGCCACGCAGAACAGTACCACAGTTAACTCGCCCTCCCACCCATTATTGACCCACCCCCTCGCCACCCCCTGCCCGCCCCCTGCCCACCGTATGTCAAAGTCGAGGTAGGGTCGCTCCAGCAGGCTCAGCGTGACCCCCGTCAGGAAGGGCAGCTCCTCCTCAATGGGGGACAGCACCACCCGCAGCACGCCCGCAACCTGGGCAGTCAAGTAAGCAGGGGTTGGGAGTGGATGGGTGGATTGCCATGGAAACATGGGGCCAAGAGCACGCCAGGGGGCAGGTGGGCCGGTGCCACATGCGGCCGGATGGAGGCAGGCAGCCGGATGGACGCAGGAGGCGGGCCTGGGAACCTTTACGCCCTACAGGTGCTCTTCACACCAGCCCAGACCTCTCCTCGTAGGACACCTCGTCGGCATGCGGCCGCTTCCCACATCCTGCCCTGCCCTGCCCCGCACCTGGCACGTGCGCACGGCGACGGCGGCGCCCGGGATCCCGCTCAGCTGCATCACCACGTCAGGCTCGCCCGCCCAACGCACATCCATGTCGATCACTGCCAGGGGAGAGTGGCGCGGTGGGAGGGAGCAGGTGGGAAGAGCTCACAATGGGGCCAGCGTGGCAAGTGGGTTGAGAGTCAGGGTGGGAGGCGCGACATGCAACCGGTAACCACGACTGACTGACCGACCCCAGTGACAAGGCACCCGCCCCGCCCCACCTGCCATGCCAAACAGCCACACAACGCGATCAACCCTCCCTCCCAGCCCTCCCATACCATCCCTGCCCCCCACCCACCCATGGCCAGCAGGTCTCCATCCCGCAGCGGCACCCCCTTGACGGCGGTCACCACCGGGGGCTGCCGCCCAAAGCTGAGGCGTGCAAAGGAGACGCGCCCAAACTCGCCGTGGCTGCCCAGCCGCTCCTCAACCTCGCGCTTGATGATGCTGCACAGGAGGGAGAGGAGGGGGTGTGCGGTTGAGACCGGAGGGTTGCCTGCTACGAGAGTAGGGCGGCTGGCCGGGCACTCCTGAACCTCGCGCTTGATGATGCTGCAGGACTAACGTGTGGCTTGTGCTGTTGCAGCCCGTGATGCATGGCTTTAAGATGAAGTTAAGTTGGAATGGAGTTGAGGGTGGGTTGGAGCAGGTTACGCATTTGACGGTTGGCATCCGTCCCAACCGGATGTGCAGGCAACACAGGCTCCTGCCGCCCTGCCTCCGGTCTCCCGCCCCGCCTCACCCGCACACCATCCGGTTGAAGGTGGGCCAGGCCAGGGTGACAAACGACTGCAGGTGCTCGCCACGCTCCCAGTCAGCGTGCTGCAGGCGCGGCAGGCCAGGAAGCACGGTGGTGGGGAAGCACCTGGCTGAGTGCAGGGTCCGGGCTGCTGGGCATCATGGCCACCGGCTGGCAGCTCAACCTCAAAACGCATGTGCAGGCGTGTTGGTACCCTAGGCTGCCCTGCCCGCTGCTCCCAGCCCCCATTCAACCCGTATCTGCTCGTTCGATTGGTAATTAAAACCTTCCCCACCTTGATCCACATGGGCAGCTGGTGGCGCAGCAGAAAGGCGAGGCTTTCCGCATCCAGCTGCTGCACCGTGCGCACTGTGGCAGCAAACTGCGCACGCCGCAGCCGCCGGGTGGCTGCAGAAAGGCGAGCAAGACAGACCAACTCAAAAGGATCGTGGCAAGCACTGAGACTGTGCCAAGGGAAGGGGGCCCTGTTGCTGCCAAGCCTTGCCATTGTTGTGACGGTCACAGCGGTCGATGGCGGCAGCATCCCGGGATGCTGCGCTGCAACGGGATGCTGTCTGCACGTATCGGAGCGCCTCGTGCAGGTGCGCGGCTCAGTGTGAAGGGCTTCCCGGTCTGTGAAGGCGCACCTATGCTCAACAGAACAACGTTGGCCGCCAGCAGGCCCGTTTGCAGTGTGGGTGGGCCTCCCTTGAGCACCGCTATGATGACCTGGTTCAGAAGGGCAGTCAGGCGACGCAGCCCAGCGGCCAGGGCACCCAAAGGGTGCGGCGCCATGGCGCTCGAAGCCCTGTGCGAGCAACCCACGTAGTATTTTGTAAGCAGGTGTGCTGCAAAGGCGATATCAAGGCCCTTTGCGCTCGAATTTCGAGTGACAGGCTGGAACAAGTGTCGGAAGTAGGCCGCGCTCCTTTGATCCTTAGGCCTGCCCAACGCCCCGTCGAAGCGCGATCGAGCACCTTGTGCTGCTCAGACAAGCGGAGCCCCTAGTGGCGCCCTTCAGGGTTCCTGCCTCTCTGCCTTGCAGCGCTCCTTGTTGCGCAGGCCTTCCTGTCGCCCTGATCTTGATCCAATCGCAACCAACAGTCGTTTGGGGGGTCTAGCGGGCCCAGGACAGCGAGCGGCTCTCTCTTCCCCTCCTCCAGCGGCACTGTTTGAGGGGTGCACAACCCAGCCCTTTGACCATGAGTAGCTCCCGGGTGTTGCTGCGGTCGGCTGCAGCACGCGTCAACGCCACCTGGGGCAGCAGCAGCGCAGCGGCGGCAGGCGTTGGCGGCGGCACGTGCGCTGCCGCCAGCGCAGCCATCACTGCGGCTTTCAGCAGCAGCAGCAGCAGCAGCTTGCCGGTTGCCCTGCAGCACAACTTGCGGCGCGGCGGCCTGACAGACGCCCTAGCAGCGGAAAATGGGGCGGCAGCGGGGGTGCGATCGTATTGGTCGGCAGCAGCCGTGGCGGGCAGCAGCACTGCGCAGCTGCACAGGGCGCCGCCCCGCTCGCAGGCGCCACACCCGCGGCTGGCTGCCGCCACAGGCCTGCAGCAACTGCGGGGGGCGGGAGAGAGTGCTGCGCTGCCGCCAGCTCAGCAGTGTTTGGTGGATCGCAACCTCTTGATTGACACTCTGGACACGGTGGGTGGGTGGGTGGGCATTCAGCTTTCATGATTTTGTAGGCAATGCTGGCCTGCGCAGCAGGCAGGGAGGCACAGAGGCTTGCAGCTGCTGCTCTCGCCAGGAGGGGTGGGGCGGGGTGGGTAGGATCGCTACTGTGGTGCCGCGTGGGGTGGGATAGAGTGGGTGGGGTCAGGCAAGCCGGGCGTGATTGCTGCTGGGGACGGCCATGCCGCGGTTGAAAATGCACGCACACTCGCGCCCTCCCGCTCCACTGCACAACCCTGCTGGTGCTGGCCCCGCCCGCCCCCCCTGCAGATGAAGCGGCTGGAGGCGCTGGGCATGACGCGTGAGCAGTCGGAGGCGCTGACCCGCCACCTCACCACCATACTGTGCTCCAACAAGGAAAAGCTGGAGGAGTTTTATGCCAGCAAGGTGGCGCTGGAGAAGGTGAGAACAAGAGGGGGGATTGAGCGGTGTCGGTATGTGTACAGTGGCAGAGGTGTCTTGGGGATGGGCAGCAACAAATGTCTTGGGAGTGGGGCGCCGAGAGGAGGGGACAGCGGCTGTTTCAACTGTTGATAGATCGTGACCAGGTGTGAGGGTGGCTGTCAGGGGCGGCCATAAGGGGAAGCTGGAAGAGGGTTATGCCAGCAAGCTGGCACAAGAGAGGAGCGGAGGGACGTGTGGGGGCGAGAGCGTGGCGAGCGAGTGGGTGAACTGCGGGTTTGAAGGGAGTGGTGCGGGCGTGAGTTGTTGTGGTCTGGAGCCCCTTGCCTCCGCTGCTCCCCATCCCGTGCATTCCACTGCTTCCTTTCAGGTGCCTCCTCCCCTCCCCTCATCCTGGAGGTCTCTCTCTCAGCCGCAGGCCGCCTCTCACTCTTCACTCCCCTTGTTGCCTCCCGCCCCCCTCACCCCTGCAGTCCATTCTGGAGCAGGAGGGCAAGCATGCCGGGTTTCGGGCAGAGGTGCTGAAGAGCCAGGAGCTGCAGGTGAAGGGTGGGGGGGCATGAGAGGGAGGTGCATTGTTTGTGGGGAAGATGTAGGTTGTATGGCGAGGAGGAGGGTGGCAGGAGGTGCTGGTGGGGGTTAGTGGGGGCCTGACGACAAGGGTCAAAGATGCTGAAGAGCCAGGATGTGTCGGTGGGAGAGTGGGTTTCTTCGAATATGGGATGAGGAGAGGTGGCAGGAGCTGCTGGGGGTTGGACAGGGAGTCGAGAGGTGCTGATTGGCCTGTTATCGCGCCTCTCCCCCCGCCCCACACAGGTGGCCACCTTCACACGAGACACGGAGCGGCTGCAGATCAACCTGGAGAAGATCCGGTCGGAGATACGGTGAGGGCGGGTGGGGGCCCTGGAGGGGGGGCTGGGGGCGCGTGGAGGGGGGGTCTGCATGTGTGCCCAAGAGGGGGCCTGGCAGGGGAGACCCGCATGGGAGCGCCTGGCCAGGCTAGCCTGCCTGCCCGCCCATCTCCTCTCTGTTTGCTCTCCACCTGCATGTGCAAATAGTGCTGCTTCCAAAGGTGGTGGGCATCTTTCGGCAGCTGTCCTCTCTGACTGTGCATGCCACTCCCTCTCCCTCCATGCTCCCTTGCCCACGCCCCTCAGCCACCTCAGCTCTCCCTGTGCAGCCCTGCTCCGCCTCCCCTCTACTTCCTTGTTGTGCCACACCTTGCTGTGCCGGCGCAGGCACACACCCTGCTTGCTCTTCATATCATGGGTCTTAGGGGCTGACATTGCGCACACTGCATTGCTGACCCAAGCCGTGCCCTGCTGGTTGTGCTGTGCTGCGCTGTGCTGCTGCAGCTATGAGATTGACAAGCTGACCGCCAGCCAGCGGCTGGACCTCAACCTGGAGAAGGGGCGCATGCGGGATGAGCTGCAGATGCTGCGGGACAAGTCAAACGAGCTGGAGATCAAGGTGGGACGGGTGGTGGAGTGGCGGCGCAGTTGTTGGTGTGGTGCAGGGTTCTAAGGCGGTGTTAGAAGGACGGGGGTGACCACCCGCTCCTGCCTACCCTCGCCTGGCTGCGCTGCGCCTCCCCTGCCCCTTCCCCACCCTCCCCTGCCCTTCCCTTTGCTTGCCCCCTCTGTTCTGCCCCTCCCACCCTGTCCTCTTGGCTGGACAAGGGAGTGCACCTGCTCAGGTTGCCCTGCCTCTCCCAGCTCCGCCTCTTCACCCACAAACTCATGTGTCTCTCCCTCTCCCTCCTCCCACCCCACCCGGCCCTCCCGCCCCGTCCCCTCAGATGGACAAGGAGGTGAACTCGTTGAAGGCGGCCATGGAGCAGAGCAAGAACGACACGGTCAAATATGTGCTGGGTCTGATGCTGGCGCTGATGACGGCGGGGCTGGGTGCCGCGCGCCTGCTCATGCACTGAGCGCGCACACGCACAGCACAGCATGCTGCAACCAAATGCGGCGCGGCACGCCCTGTTGGGGCCCCCCAGAATTCTGTGTGTCGCGGCGGGGCTGCGCCACGCTGCTTGCCCACACCCTCCCTTGCCCTTGCACTCTTGACCCGCGACCTTGCTATCCGACTCTTGCAATCTGACGGTTCTTTTGTTTTACATGTAAGTGGCTCAGCCAGCGGTAAACTCACCATCAAAAGGAAGCAGCTGGTTGAAGGAAGCAGGGAGGGGTTTTGGGGATTAATGGTGGGGTTGGTGCCCCTGGTCCCTAGTGTTTGCGGGAGGGGGAATACGAAGGGGCAGGGAGAGAAGAAGGCACACGTGCAGAGTGACAAGCAGCCGGGACCACAGCACAGGGTGGAGGGTGGGGCATGGTGGCAAGGTAAGGTCAGGGCAGAGCAAGTTCGGGCGGGGAGGAGGAGCGCGGGTGTCAAACTTGCGGCTGCCGCGTCTAACTGCGGCATCTGGTGCACAAGGAGCAGCATGCCGCTAGAATTGCTTTGCTGTTTTGTTTTGAGGCCGTCCATGTGCCGGTGCTGGTGCGACCGGTTCCTCCTGGTGGCGTGCAGCACCCGCCATCCGCGCAACGGCGGCCTGCCATCCAGGCGAGGTGCGGCAGGGCAAGTTGTGACCGCGGCATGGTGCCAAGGGCTAATTTTGGTTAGCGATCATGTTTCGTTTCAAGGTTGAATGGCCTTCTATAAGCGCTTCCGTGCACATTTCGCACATGCACTTGCAGCAGCCGGCACCCCAAGGGGGGGCGGTGCCGCCGCCGAACCGCCGGTAGTCAGCACCACATGCTCCGGTTTGAAGCAGGTGTGCACAGCTAGCACGGCAGTGTGCTGTGTATGCAGTCTTGGAAAACTTAACCCATTCACTGCTTTACCGCCTCCCAGCCAATGCTGCTTGGGTGCACATTCTCTTCGCGGCAGCCCCACGACAGCCACTGCACCAGCCCCCGTGCTCGTCAACACAGCACACCCAAATGCGGCAGCGGCATTCGTGTGCCTGATGCGTGCTTGCGCCTTCAAGCACCACTGCAAGGCGTGGGCGGGTGGACGGGGCTGGCCAGGGGGCTAGTGGCGGGGCAGCAGCCAGCAGCGGCCTTCTGACTGGCGCGCTGGCGGGCGCGGCGCCACGCGGCCACCCACGGCACGTGGGCAATGGGCCTGATGACCTGCCCCACAAACAGGTCCCCCTCCTCCCTCAGCAGGCGCGCCGAGAAGAGGCGGTACACCCGCTGGCCATCGGAGTCGCCGTCGTACACGCCCAGCAGCACGGCAGCGTCCGGGTGCGCGTTGCAATAGCGCACGCACTGCCGCAGCAGCCCGTTCTCGGCGCCCCCAAACTGCTTGCTCTTGCTCTCCTGCAGGCGGAACTCGCCCGTGGTGGGATCCATGCAGTTCCAGTACACGTGGCGCTGGCCGCGGCGCACAGGGGCGCGCTCCGATTTGACGAAAAGGCTGTAGAGCGGCCTGCTGCCGCCGCCGCGGCTGCCACCGGCGCCGGTGCTGCGCCGGCGCTTGACGACGGGCACACGCCACTCCAGGGCGCCGTTCCAACTAATCACGTCCTGGCCGGGGTGGAGGCGCTCAAAGAGGTCAGCTTCGCACGGGGAGAGGTGCGGGACGTGGGACTGGCAAGCCACGGCGCTGGCCGCAGCTCCAATTGGGTGCGCCATTCTGCGGCTAAAGCGCCAAAACTGTGATTCATCACAGTACTGGGCAGTCGGTTTGCGGAACTGGAGCGATCGGGTCCAAAAACGAAAACAGTAAAAGTCAGAATAGAGAGGGGGTGGGCTCGTGGGCCACTGATATACCCTATTGCAGGCAGTACAGGCAGTACAGATGTCACATCTGACAGGCTGTCCCTGTCTGTCACTGCCTGCCCCTGGCAAGACGTGAAGAATATGAATAAGCCCTTAAACTCTGATTAAACTCTTCTGATTAAACTCTTCTGTTGCACCGAACTTGTCCTGCTTGCAGTACACAGAGAGGCCTACACGCATTCCTGGTGGCAGCAAAGCGCGAAACACAGACGAGGCGGGGCAGCCTCTCGTGCTGCTCTGCCCCACATGCAACATCATGCCTGCCCTCCACCCAAGCCCCACCACCGTCGTCGCTGCTGCCCTTGCTGCTCCTGCTGCTGCTGCTGCTGCCGCTGCTGCTCTGCCCGCTGCTGCTCCTCCTGCTGCTGCTGCCGTGTGGGGCTGCTGGACAGGCTGGCCTCCAACTGCTGAATGATTGCCTCTGTGACATTGTACTCCCGCGCTGCTGCCGCCTCCCGCACCCGCTCTGGCTCAACTGCGCACGAAAGGGGTGGGCAGGCGGGCAGGGAGCTCGGCAAGGAGCTGGAGCAGCCACAGCCACATGCACTGGTGGGGGTGCACAAGGCAGCCTGGAGCCAAGGCGACCGGCAGGGCGCTGCTCATGCGCTGCTGACACGCCGCCAGGCAAGCATGGCAGGCACTCCGCATGGCAGGCATTCCGCAATGCAGCAGGTAGGCAGGCAGGCATGCAGGCCAGGGAAGTGTAGACGGGAAGGCAGTCACAGGCAGGCAGGGAAGGGCAGGCGGCCCCACCTGCCCCCGTGGTGATGACCTTCTCCATCTGCTGGTGCCGGCGCGCCCGTGCCGCCTGGTGCTCCGGGGGCAGCATGTCAATCAGCTTGTCCTGCACCCAGGCCGGAGGGCAGGCGGGGTTGATCAGATGCTTGGGGCAGGCGCAGGGTGGGTGGGGAGCAGTTTTGTGCATGCCAATGGGGTGTGCAGCAACGCTGGAATGCCAGTGCTGGTGCGCTGCCCAGTGTCGCGGGCAAGGTGGGGCGGCTGCGACCGCTGCGTAGCAAGAAGCACCACATGCTCCCTGCCTTCATGCCAGCATATCACCCAAAATAATGTGCCGTTGCACTGCCCCGCGTGCGCTGTTCCTGGTATTGAATCAATCATCCACTCTCATTTAGTCTACGGAGCTAGCAGGACCGCCCTGCCTCCCCAGCCTCCCTCGCACAGCAGGCCAACCCTCCCCTCCCACCCGCCCACCCACCCGCCCAGCCACCTGCAGCAGCCCAAAGGGTATCCCCATCGACGCCCCCAGCGCCGCCCCCAGCACCACGCTGCGTGCCACGGGCACCTGCGCCTTCACGCTGCGGTGCACTGCGCAGGGGGCAGGGGGCGGCAGGGGAGGGGAGGGAATGGGCGGTGGACTTTAGAAGAAACGCGGGAGAGGAGCAGCCTCTGACCGTGCTCAACCGGCTGGGCCACCAGCACTGGCGCACATTCCCAGGATGTTTGCGCGCCACTCCCCTGCTCCTGCCTGCCTGCTCCCCGCTGATGCCTCGTGCAGCCTGCCAGCCTGCCCCAGTCCCTCAAACAGAATGGCCAGCGCTTGGGCCTCGACCCCAGCCCCTCAACCCCCGCTTTCTCATCAGGCAGGCAGGCGGGCGCACTCACGTGCCAGGCCAAACATCGCGCCCGCTGCCATGCCGCCGTGCGCCGAATCCAGGAAGTCGCGCCGCCCGCGGTACACCCCGCTCAGCATCTGCACGCCGTAGAAGACGGCGGCGATGCTGCCAAAACCGATGGCGCCACGCACCGAGTTGTTGGCAATGCGTGACACGCGCTGCGTGTTGGCCTCTGCAACTGCACGCGCGGCGTGCAGCTTGGTGGGGGCGTCGGGCGGCGCTTCTGGCACGCCTGCAGGCGGTGTGGGAAATGGGATGGGGACACAGCGTGGGCCATAACAGGGCGGGCATGCAAGATGTTGCGCACCACCTCGCCAGTCTGCCACCATCAGTACGCCCGCTGGCCATCTGCTGCAAGTGAAGAGGAGACGCGCGCCCCGCCCGCCCACCTGCTTGCCGCTCCTGCAGCCACTGCTTGCCGCCCCCAAACACCAGGCCCGCCAGCATCGCAGTCAGCGTGTCCTGAGACCACTCCCGGAACTCCTCCGGCATAGCGGGCACCTGCATCGAGCAGGAGGGCAGGCGGGCGGCAGATGAGGGGTGAGCATCGCGGGTGGGAGATCAAGGCCGCTGTTGGCAGGGTCGAGGTAGGGGAGATGCCACAGCGTGGGCATCCCTGCTTCCAGGCCAATGCATGGCGTTGTGAGCATCTTTCCATTTTGCACGGCTGCGCTGATTGATGGGATGGCGGAGAGCCGCAGCAGGGAGGCACACAAGGCTTGGGACGCAGACAGCGACTGCAGGGCGGCCGTCGCCGCCCGCTGCCGCCCGCCGCCGCTGCCGCCATGCTGCACATGCTCCAGCCAGTTGGCCTCCGCACCTCTCCTGTTGCATCGGTCCTCGCAAAGGTGTAGCTGAACAGGCGGGAGAGGCGCTCCCAGCCCGTCAGGGCGGGCGCGCTCTCTGTGGTGCCCTCACTGGCCATCTCGGGTCACGATTCACGGTATACGAGGCTTCAAGGGTGGTGGATCAGGCGGCAGAAGTTTCCTTGGCTCCGGGTTTGCCGAGCACAGCAGGCGCCCAGCACAGCAGCCCCTTGAAACTTGAAGCCGTGGGCGGCTTGTTGCACACCAGCTGTGTTGATCAGCTTACACCACGGGTCATGTTGTTCCTGGCGGTGCTTGGGGGCGCAGCAGTGCTTGAGGTGCACAGGGCCCTGCACCACCACGGCAATGGCGACGTGAAAGCGCTGAGGGAGCGGGAGTCGGCACTGCGCAAGCAGTTGCAGGCAAGCCCCGCGTTTGGGAGTGCTTGGGGGTGCCAGGCGGTCGGGAGGAAGGGTAGCTGTCGGCGTCGCCGCCAGAAGCAGCTGTCGGCGCGCTGCTCAAGCTGGAACCAATTTCCTGGGCTGTGCCGATGCTCGACACTCCAATTCGCACTCTTCCAACGCTTGGTCGCCGAAAGGACAGTCGCACGAGACTGCACCGACGGCGGCAGCCATGTGGAGGCGCGCCTCCGCCCGTCGTGACATGCCGCCCCTCCCGCCTCGCCGTTCCCTAACCTGCCGCTTGGCCCCTCTTTCCCCCGCTGCAGGACATCCAGCGCGACCTGCGGGCCGCTCAGCAGCAGCGCGAGCTGACGGAGGCGGAGGCGGCGCAGCTGTCGGCGGTCAACACGCGGCTGTCTGCCGAAAACGCGACGCTGGCCAGCACAGCGGCGAGCCTGACGGCTGAGAACGCTGAGCTGGCGGCGCGCGCCGACAGCCTGCTTGACCGGCAGGCCGCCCTGGAGTCGGCTGCCGAGTCTCTGAGGCTGGAGAATGGTGCGTTGACCGCGCAGTTTGACCGGCTGAAGCTGCGGCACGAGGAGGAGGCGGCGGGGTGGGCGGAGCGGGTGGAGGAGCTGAAGGGCACGGTGGGCGGCGCTCTGTCCAGGTTCACCTCTGGCGAGATCAGCGCGGACCAGCTGGTGGCTTTCCTGTCGGCCATGGGCGTGGAGCTGCGCGGCAGGTGGGTGGGTGGAGGGGTGGGTGGATTTCGAGACATGTGAGTTGAATGGGGGGTTGGCGGGCAGAGGAGAGGGTGCCGGGCGGGCGGGGGAATGCAGCGAATGTTGACGTGCTCCTTGCTTGGTGGCTTGCCACACCATGCAGTGGATGGAGCGCCCCTCGCTGCGCTCTTGCCGGCATTCCTAAACATGCCCGCCTGTCACTCAGCACTGGCGCCATGCCTGGCTCTGGCTTGTCTGCCCCATCACTGGCTTGTCCTGCCTGTCCTCGCATTGCCACTGGCTTGGCCTGCCTGTCCTCGCATTGCCCCTCCTCGCAACCCTCCCTGCCTCCGTCTCCACCATGTGCCCACCGCCCGCTGCAGGAAGGAGGACCTGGCCTCCCTGCCTGAGCAGCTGAACAGCGCACGCAGCACGGAGGAGCGCCTCAAGTGAGTGGATTGGTTTTCAGTGTTGGCAGGGATGAGGTCGGGAGAGAGTGTGTGGGAAGAGCGGAGATGAGGCAGGGAAGGCAGTGGCAGGGAAGGCGGTGGCAAGGGAGGCGCTGGACGGTGCAGGCAGCACCGCCTGCTGCGCCTGCTGTCGTGCAGGCGCCTACGCCCGCCTGCTGCACCTGCAAGTTACCTTCCTGCCAATAACCACCCGCCGTTGCCCTGGCTTACTCCTCTGCCCCTGCAATCCCTGCCCCCTACTCCTGCCCCCCCCGCCCTCCACTCCGCAGGCTGCTGGACCGTGTTGAGGTGGAAGTGAGCGACAGCTGGATGCAGCAGATGCGGCTGGTGAGCGCCGAGCCGCAGCGGGCGGCGCGCCTGCTGGCCTCTGGCCACGCAGCAGCAGCGGCGGCAGCAGCAGCGGCCTCGAGCAGCGGGGCGGCCATGCTGGAGGCGCCGGAGGCGGCAGCCAGGTGGGTGGGCTGGGCTGGGCGAGCGCTTGTGGGTGCCAGGGAGCCGTGGGCGCAGGTTGCTGCTCCTGCTGATGCATGGTTGAATGGAGTTCGTCCCTGTAATGGAGTTTGTCCCTCCATTCAGCGGCCACCGTGCAGCCTCCCTTTCACCGCCCGATGCCGTGCACAAACCCGCTTGGGCCACTGCTGTGCACCCTCACACCACCCCCCATCAATTGTGCTTCCAATCCACTACTCCCACAGTGCAAATGCCCCACCACCCCCTCACCTGCCCCCTGTGCAGCGCCCCCACCGCGGTCGCCAAACTGCCCACCCCGCCCAAGGGGCGCCCCGCTGCGCAGCTGCCCGCCGTCAAGGTGCCGCCCCTCAAGCTTAAGGGCGTCTCGGCTGCTGCACCGGCGGGCTCGCAAGGCGACGAGAATGCGGCGTCCAACCTGGCGGTTGAGGCGCCAGCGGTGGCGGCGGGCGCCCAGGGCGGCAAGGCGGCGGGGAAGAAGGGCGGAGCCACCCTGCGCTTCCTCCCCGGCAAGAAGGTGGGGCGGGCTGGAGGTGCGGGCGTGCCGTGCCATGCCCCACGTGCTGTGTGAGCGCCTGCCCCTAGCTGTTGCCAGGCTGGAGCGCACATGTGACCTGCAGCGGGGGATGCTGTGCTCTTGTTCGGTGCCCATGCAGCCCTGCGAGTGTCAGCGCTGTACTGAGTTTGCCTTGATCTGTGTCACGTGTCCCCCCCTGCCCCATGCATGCAAGCAGCCAATCAACCAATCAATCAATCAAACACCCGCCCGCAGGTGTCCAAGAAGCAGGCGGTGCCGGCAGCTGCCCCGCAGCTGGCGCTGGACATGCCGCTGGGGCAGGGGACCAGCGCCATGCCGCGCCTGCCCTTTGACGCAGGTGGGCGCAGCAGCTGCAAAACGGGCACCTGTGCTTGTGTGATAGGGAGCAACGGGCGCGCAGCGAATGCCGGCACCCTGGCGTGCTTGCCTGTTTGTGCTTGCCTGATTATGTCTAGTTGTTCTGCTTGCCTGGTGCCTGCCTGATCGCCCTGCCTGCCCGCCCCGCCCCATCCCACCCTGCCCCACCCTGCAGTCAACGAGGACATGGACATGCCCGGCGGCCGCAGCCTCATGTCGCTTTGAAGCCCCCAGCGGTGCTGCTGTTCTTTGCTAACGAGCCACCTACCCAGCAGCACGCCACCGGCCACCGGCCAAGCAACCTCATGTCCCTGGGAAGCCCCCCAAATCCACTAGCTCTCGTACTACCGCCACTAGCGCCCGGACAGGCAGCGTGGGAAAAGCCTGTGCTGACTGCACCGCTGGAAGCGGCTGCTGAGATGCTGTGCTGATGCTCCTTTTGCACCTTGGAAACTACACACACATTTGCACCCCTCCCTCTCTATGCAACACGCAGCCTTACACGATGCCAGCTGTACCTGTTGTTGCCTTCCCACCCCTTCCACTCTGGCTAGGCTGCTGCTGTTGCCCGGCAGTTCTGTTAACTTGCTTCGTTCGTCAGTATCTTACCGCTGTACATCTCCCTGCTGCAAGCACCTCTAACCAAGCTTGTAAAAATGCAAGCAGTACTGTCGCATGGCAGCCAGTTACTGTGCGAGGACTTGCAACTCTACTGTTGTGAGTTTACAGGTGGAAGGACGGTTGTCTGGGTTTTAAGGGGAGGTATGAATGGAAGGGAGCGTACTGGGGGCAGGGGGGGCATGTACAGATCCTGTGGGGCAGGAGTCAGCAGAGTGAATGCGCGCAGGTTGGTTGGCACTGGGCGGAGGGGGGGTTGCTCAGGCAAGTGTGTACGTGTGTGCGTGGGGGGGCGGGGTTAGGTGCGGTTAGCAGCAAAACTGGGGTGCTCTTTGGCATGAAAGCGGGGAGGGGAGGGGGCATGATGCAGAATGGTGGGGGACAGCGCATTGCTGCATTGCCGCAGGAGCAGGAGAGGGATAGCCAGGATGCGCCAGATGGAGGTCTTAGCTAACGAGAGCGCGTGCCTGAATCGAGGCCCACTCTAGAATGGGGAAGAGTGTGTGCAGCGGGAGACGCGGCGCGAGGGTGAGATGCGGCGTTGGAGAGAGGCTGTAGAGGCGGAAGTGGCAGGATGCCAATGGGGCGGGATGCCTGTGGCGCTGTTCAATTGGGAGCACCGCTCCATGCAGATGCCGGCACCAGCAGGGTTGGTGCGTTGTTGCGGACAATGCCGCAACACAGCAAGCGACAAAAGTAAGGAGCCACTGGCAGGTGCTGGGCATTTGAAGGAATGAGGGGCGAGGCAAGGGAAGAATCACAAAGGGTGGAGGGTAGACAACGTGTGGTATGGTAGTGGTGGGCGCACCGGGGTGCCCCACGGTTGCGCCAGGCCAGGCCAGGTCAGCACGAGGAGCTGCTGCTGCCCGACGTGTCTCTCGGCCCCAGCAGCGGCTGCTTAAGCTCCGCAGCCGTCGCGTGCCACTGAGGGTCGGCAGCCGAGGCGATGAGGAACTGAGGCTGCTGCTGGGGGTGGTGCCCCGCAGCCGCCCGAGAGTGTGTTGCTGTCGAGTGGCCGGCACGCAGCAGCCAGACGGCCAGCCAGGCTGCGCACAACGCCAGCTCAACAAAGAGCAGCATGGCCAGCGTCTGCTGGTGCTGGCAGGCAAAGCGGCACAGCGTGAGGCGCACGCCGATGTAGCGGCGGTAGGCGGCGGTGGCCAGGTCGGAGGGGCTGCAGGGTAAGAGGGGAGGAGGCAGGGAGGGTGTGAGGTGTGTGTGAGGTGTGTGTGAGGTGTGTGTGAGGTGTGTGAGGGCTGGGCAGCCAAGGCATGACAACAGGGAGGCGCGAGCCCATGCGTTGGTTGAGAGGCTGGAAGGCAGAGCAGGCAGGCAGCCAGAGCATGCGGCATGAGCACAGGTAGCCACCCCCACACTCACCCGTCTGCCGGTGGCAGCTCCGCATCCATGCAGGCACACATCTTGCCAGGCTCCCGCCCCGACTCCTCCACCTGCTGCAGCAGCAGCTGACGAGGCTGCAGCCCAGCGCGGCCCAGCGGCCCGCTGGCCGACGCCGCAGCAGCCACCTTGGCAGCGGCGCTCTCCAGAGCAGCGGCCAGCTCGGCTTGGGTGCTGGCGCTGCCTGCGGCCTGCCAGGACTTGAGCAGCGCGGCAAGGCTGCCTGCCATGCGGCGTGCCGCCTCTGCGGGCAGGCGGGCAAGAGAACAAACCACACACGGTTTGAGTGTGGCGCTCATAACACGCACGCACACACGTGTGGCAGCAAAGAGTAGCTGTGGTGTCTTCCCTCTTTGCTCCCCGTTTCCCACAGGGCTGGCCACCCTAGCTGCCGTGTGGCACGCACCCCCTCCCTCCTGCGTAGCCCCATAGCTCGGAACCCACCGTCCAGCCATCTACCCACAAGCCACATTCCAAACTCGGACTTGCCTGTCTGTCACCCACACCCACCAACCCTCACACACCCACCAACCCTCACCCACCTGGGTTGTCCGAGTCAATGGTGATGTCCAGCGAAATCTTCTCCACATTGCTGTGCCCCTCCCGCGCACCCTGCTGCAGCGCCAGGTTGCGCTCCTGCTGGGTCTCCATGGCTGCGGCCAGGGCGGCCGCCCGCCGCTGCTCTGCCGTCTGGGGCACAGCGTCGGCACGGGCCAGCAGGACGGCAGGGCGGCCGCGGCCAGCGGGAGCCTCAGAGGCCGCCACTGCTGACTCATCTCCCACGGCACCGGCAGAGGCCACCGCCTCTTGAAGCTGCTGCATCTGGAGCTTGCCCTCGCGGCTGCCGTCGGCAGCAGCAGCAGTGCCAGCGTCCTCAATGCCAGCAGCGGCCTGCCCAGAAAGCAGCGCCTCCAGTCTTGCCTGCAGCTCTCCCTCCAGCTCAGCAGCCACGGCGCGCCCAGCGGCAAGGCGGGACGACACATCTGCTGCCACCCCCCGTGCCAGCTGGGCGGCGCGCGAGGCGTATGTGCGGGCCACTGACGGGTCGACAAGCATGAAGGCGGCGTCGGCATCGCTCATCAGGTTGTCGTAATCATCTGCGGCCCGGCGGGAGGGGGGCATGTAAGGACGTTATTGACAAGCGGTTGATAGTATTGAGACTGCAAAGTGGGCTAGACAGCGCGACAATCGCTCAGAGGGCTTTGCAGAGAGCCTGCATGTACGGCCCGTGCTCAACCCCACGCATGCACGCCTGTGCACCGTGTCTGCCACTGCCCGCCCCCCGCACCCACAAGCCCAGAACCCGTCTGCCCGCCAGCCCGCCCCAGCCCACTCACCCTCACGCGTCTCCATCAGCTCCCCGCCCTCATCCTGCTGCAGGCGCTGCTCCTGCGCAGCCGCAGCAGCACGCGCAGACGCTGCAGCCGCTGCACGCTGCGCCAGCTGCTGCGCACGCGCAGGGTCCTGCGCTGCCGCTGCCAGCCCAGCCATGTCGGCCGCCAGGTCATCCTCATCCCCCTCTAGCTCCTCCTCAGCCTGAGGGCGCCCCAGCTGCGTGGCCTGGGAGAGGAGGTCGCTGCCGCAGAGGTCCATGAGTGGCGAGAGCTCAGCGCCCAGCAGCAGGCCCTTGGAGCTGGTGGCGTCGGAAGAGGCGCCGGGCGGGCAGTCGGGGCTGCACACATCGAAACACAGGCACCTTGGAGCCACAAAGATGCACACGGTACTGGGTGTGCAGCGAGGGGCCCTGGTTCATGTGCTGCGGTCAGCAAGCCCACGATGCAGGCAGCTGCACATGTTCCAGGCGCAATGCGGCTAGCACGGTGCCCCCCACTACTCACCAGAGGCAGCCATTGTGGTGGAAGGCGTCCAGCAGACCGCAACAGCGTGCGCGCACGTCCTCACGGCTGCCTGCCGCTGCGCAGTGGCGCAGCACCTTGAAGGCGGCGCCACAGGCACGCTCGTGTGCACCTGCGGCCGCCGCTGCCGCGCCGGCGCAGAGCAGGATGACCAGCGCCGCGGCCAGGCGGGCCGGCGGGGCGGCGCCATGCGCACGCATTGCGGTTGCCCGTTCTGCGAGCAGGGAAGCAGAAGGCGGCTTTGCCGAGTTCGGATGGGGCTCCCGAGATTCAGATGCCGCCGCGTTTGACGCGCCCCCTGCTGCATCTGACGCCTACATACTACAGTGACCACGAACATAAGGCCAATTGGCAAAGTACCGAGGCCACAGGCCTGCTGCAGGCGCTTCTAGCTGGAGCTTGCAGATCGCGGCCCCTCGCGGCCTTGCTGCTGTGCAGGACCGACACCCCGCACTCACCTGTGAGCGAGCTACGCAGGCGCTAGGTGGAGCCAGAACAAGTCGTAAGAAGTGGGAGATGCAGAGTCCGGGAGGGCGGTGCCACTGAAGCAGGTGTTTTCAGGCTGTGCTGCTAGCCGGCGCAGCTACAGTGTGGGATACGTTGAGCGGCAAGTGGGGGGGAGGGCTGCTACAAAGACGAGTACACGTTCTGCAAAGCACGCAGCACAGCACGCGGACGAGCCGGACGAGCACACTTCTTTTAAGCCCAATTGTGGATACTGTGCGCCTATGAACCCGTGGTAGCCAATTGGGGGCGCCGAGACTTCCGCGGTCCCCAGATGGCTGCCTTTCAAATGCTCTGCCAGTGGCTGCCAGGCGTGTCCCAGTTCATGGCTGTTGGCTCCACAGTTCAGCCAACTAGCGCCTCCGTGAGCAAATTGATTTGCCTTCAGTGCTATTAAAGGCCAGCCGCTCCTGTTCAGCCTCTTCACTGCCACAGCCGCCGTGCCGCGAGTGGACAGCTGCCGCCACCGACCAGGCACCTAGGCTGGAATGGGTGGGTTGGCGCAAGAGCACACGCCTGTTCTCCACTGGCGCCGCCCGCCACACTGCTGGCTGGCTGTCTGGCACACTGCAAGACAAGCTGCCAGCGACAGTCACGGAACGCCCTCCTGGCCCCGGTGAGGTTACGGGCAGGTAAGTGGCAGAGGCCTAAGTTACAACAGGGGATGATACATGAGGGGTTTCCACTAAAACATGTGGTTCGGTAGTAGTACAGCAGCATGCAAGGAACATGCAGCGTGGAGGGGTGTTGGTACAGATGAGTGTGTCAAGGGCGCAGCTGCGGGTGAGCAGAGGGCCCCATCCGCTGCCGCAGGCGGTCAATCCTGTGGTGGCTGTGCGTCAGCGCCCGCGGCTGCAGCCAGGGAGGTGTGGTGGTGCTGGCACCAGGCCTCCGCTTTGAGTTCCATGGTGTCACTGCCCAGCTCATTTCGTGGCTCCCGCTGCTGCTGCTGCTGCTGGTTAGGGGCTGCTCCAGCTGCCGACAGCTGCTGCATCTTCCTCTGGAAAGCAGCGGGGTCAAAGCTGACCGCCTTGCTGGCAATCCACGAGGGCAGCGGCGTGCCCGGCAGAGCGGCAGCCGCCTGGTTTGCTGCCTCTCCACCGCTGCTGCCGCCCGCGGCAGGCGGGTGGACCCCTGTGCCGACTGGCGCAGCCCCCCACGAGCTGCTTGCTGCCAGGCTGGCGGCGCCCTCTGCTGAGCTGGCTGCTGAGTTGGCAGAGTCGACCTCCAGCCAGACCAGGGCGTGGCCTGTGCTGTAGATGGCCCGCACGCTTGCCAGCCGCCCGCTGCCCCGCAAGTCAACTGCCAGCCCCTGGGCCTGCACAGCGGCAGCAGGCAGGACAGCGGGCGGCAGGCCGTGGGTCAGCAGGGGGTGGCAGCCACCAGATGCAAGAGGGCTGGTGCAGGGGCTGGCCGGCAGTAGTAGAGCAGCCAGGCTTGTTTGTGTGCTGCAGCCCCCACCCCGCAGCATGAAAGCTCACCTTGATGCGTGTCTCAGCCACGCTCAGCACTCCTGCACCCGCGGCGGCAGCGCCGTTTCCCAGCATCCCAACGCATGGCCGCTTGGCCATCGGCATGGGCACTGAACTGCACCCTGCTGCCTCGCCTGCTGCCATGGCTGCGGTGCGCTTGAGGCCCGCTGCATGCGGCGCTGCCACTGCGCCGGCTTGCATGGCCGCTGCCAGTGGTGCCGCGCTACTGGCTGCATGAAATGGTGGCAGCTGACGGCCTGCAGCGGCTGCCGGCGTGGCGGGCGGCAGCGCGCCGCTGACAGCTCGAGTGAGCAACGGGGCTGCCAGGTGGGGCAGCCCACGGGCGTCGCACTCCAGGGTGCAGCCCTGCAGCGGAGCGGGACACGACAGGGCCTCTTGTTGACACCTACGCCAAGACGAGGCGGTGCTGGCAGCTGGTTGAGCGTTGACTGAGGCTGGGGGGCAGCAGGGGTGGAGGCGTCGGCCGAAATGCAGACCGCAGGCCAAGCATGGTGTCACAGCACTGCCCCACCCAGCCAGGAGCCCACCTGCACTGTCAGCCTGCCGCGGGTGTGGGCCACGCAGGCGCCAGCGGTGGCCCGGAGCGTGAGGTTGGCCACCCGGCCAGAGGCCCTGCAGCACGGGCAACAGGCGGGCGGCACAGGCACTGTTGGCACGGGGAGCGCCTGCCAGCTGTCACTGTCACTGTCACTGCCAGCTGCGCTGCCCCGCGCAGGCAATGCTGGAGCAGCACGCCTGGATGGCATCTGCTGCCCTCACAACGGGATGGCTGTGTACCCACCGTGCCAGCCAGCCAGCCAGCCAGCCAGCCAGCAAGTCGAGCCAGACGTCAGCCGGCCGACCTTCCACCTCGCTGCCAGGCAGCCCAGCCCAGCACGACCCGCAAACGCCCACAGGCGCCCAGCTCAACACAGCCCCACCAGATCTGCCCGCCCGCCCGCCCACGCACTCACCGGAAGTCGAGCAGAGCTTCGATGCCGCGTGCGCCCTGCACCAGGCAATCCCCCGCCTGCTGCCCACCCCCCTGGATGTGCACCGGGTGGGGCACCACCAGCGGGGAGGGGATCAAGTGGGGGACTGCAGGGGACAGGGAGACCGACAGGCAGGGGCGGCGTGAGCAGGCAAGGCAAGCAGTTGCGACGGCACTGGGGGCCATTGGTGTGCCAAGCAGGCCTGGCCATTGCAGCCTCTGCAGCGATGCGAAACATGTGAGCATCCCCACCCCTTTCCAGGATGCCCATGCGGCTGGCAGCAGCGCGCCTCCCTCTTGCACCCCCCGTATCATGAACCACAGCGCTGCTGCGCACAATCTCCCTGCACACAGGCCAAAAGGGCGGGGTGCCTCACCTGGCCCCGCCTCCAGCAGGATTGTGTCCCCAGGCCGGCTGGCCCCCAGCGCTGCCTCCAACGTGGAAAAACTGCTGCGGTACCAGTGGGGCGCATCCTCCTCCTCCCCCGCAGCAGCAGCGGCGGCGGCAGCGGCAGCAGAGGCGCCGAGGGAGGCGGTGGAGGGGGCCCGCGCCGGCTGCAGCGAGCGGCGACGCCGGCGCTGCTGCTCTTGCACAGCGGGCGAGGCGGCAGCGACGGTGGTGGCGGCATGCGTCACATACAGCCATGAGCGGCGGTCGAGCGCCAAGTCACGGAAGCGCTGCATGAATGACGATGGGGGGCGGAGAGCAACTCGTGGGACCGAGCGCTGGGTGGCGGCGCCAGGCGGCGGGGCACCAGCGCCCTTCCCGCTACCGCCTGAAGTGATCCTGCCACGTGCTCACGAAATTTCACGCTTCATATGAAACATAGGAGAGCCGCGCAGCTCACCCGGCAGGTCGCAGCGACCATAAAGAGGTCGGGCAGCGGGTCCAGGTGCTTGAACACCGCCAGCAGCGTGTGGTCATCAAGAGAGTCTAGCTGCGGGTCTGGTGACGCCATGGCTGCACCGAGGGTGCCGCCACGAGGTGCCGGCACTGCGAAAGGGTGGCGGCCGGGGAGCAAGCAGCCAGAGCCCCGTTTGCAGATCTGTGCACTGGGCGGATGCACATAAGCCTCAGAATGCGCACCCACCACGAGGGGGACGTGGAACTGGGTGGCAGCAAAATGGCACTCGAATCTGCTCAATTGACTGCTCTCAGCAACCGCACACGCATCTGATCACCGAAGAGGTCGACTTAGTGCCCACAACGTGCCACACAGAGCCCGACGGGGGTGTCGAGCATACTGTCGCTCAGCGCTCTTCGAGGGTATCCGGGCACAGCGGCTTGCGGCATTCGGTAAGCGGTGTGTGGGGCAACTCACGTTGCGGGGTGAGCACGCATGCAAGGTAGCGGCTCCAGCCGCCGGCGCCCTGCCCCCGCCCTCTCTACCCACACAGCAGCGGTGCCCTGGCGCTGCAGGCTGCCCCGCCACTCGCTGGCGCCATGGAGGTGGACGGCGGCAGTGCAGAGCACCCGTTTGTGGCCACCGCACGGCCTCACAGGTATGAGGACTCGGTGGACATGGGCGAGGACTCGGAGCGGCGGGCGGGGGAGGGCCAGGAGACGGCGCGCGTGTTTGGTGAGCGGGGCGCGGGTGCACTGGATGTGATGGCATTGTTTGGGTGCCAAGGCTTGTGGGGGTGCGAATGAACCACGGCTTGCCTGAGTGCCTTGCCTGTTTCTGCCCGGTTTGCCTGCCACAGCACAGCGCTCCTCCCTCCCGGCTGCCCTCATTGCTCCCTGCCCCTCCCCACGGCCTGCTTACCCCATCCCTTGCAGCCCACTCCCTGACCCAGTCAAGACCAAATGCTTCCCTCTCCCATGCTCTCCTCCCTCTCCCCTGCAGGCCTGCCCTCCATTGACACACAAGGCCCTGCGGGCAGCCGGGTGCCTGACCTGGACGACCCGCAGCGCCATCCCGCGCCTGTGTTCATGACTGAGGAGGAGGAGGAGGCAGGCGAGGAGTCCAAGTACCCAGAGGACCCGGATGCGCCGCCTGATGCCGTGGGTGCGCACTTGCATGGGCCAGTGCTGGGCAGGGCACGGCAGGGTGGTACATGGCAAGGCGGGCTGGCTGCTGCTTTCACGTGGTCTGCCTCCAAGGAATGAAGTGGTGCATGGATGCATTGCCCATGCAGTGCTTGCACACGCAGAACGACACAGCCAGGGGTTGCCTTTTCAGGTTGCACATGTGTGCTGACCCTGTGGGCGCACCTTCGGGCAACCTAGGTTCGCCACACACCCCGTGTTTGCCCTTCTGCTTCCCCTGCGCCCAGGGCCCCACGCTGCGGTGGAGGTGGAGATGACGGCAGAGGATTTCAGGAACGACCCGGCGGCCGAGGCGGCATCGGCGGCGGTGCTGGCGGCACACCAGTCGGGGCTGCACGGCAGCGCTGCCATGCTGGATGCGCTGGAGGCAGCGGAGACCGCTTTTGAGAGCGCGCAGGCAGCAGAGGCGTCACACCTGGGCAGCCCCAGGGGCCTGGGCGGTGCGGCGCCTGCCACGCCGGCGCCGGGCCTGGGCAGCCAGCCGCCCGACACGCCGCGCAAGGCGGCCATTGCCGAGGGCACGCGGGAGCGCATGATTCAGTCGGTCTTCGAGGCGCTGCAGGCCAACCCGCGGTGGGCACGGCAGCTGCTCTTACGCTGCCTCTTGCGCTGCTTCTATCATGGGGTACTGCTGTGAGAGGCATTGGTCAGCGCTCTAGTGATTCCGCTGTGGGCTACATCACTGCAGCAGACAGTCTGCTTTGTGCCACCCCCCGCCCGCCCTCCCAGCCCGCCTGCCTCACTCCTTCTGGGCCGCTGCGCCCCGCCGCCCGAGCAGGTACGGCAGCGAGCCTGCACGCAACCTGATGCACCACGCCCAGGCCGTGGAGGACGCACTCTTCACCTCCTCACACTCCAAGCAGGTGGGTACCACGCCCTGTGAGGCAAAACTGGGCAGGTAGGGTGTGTTGAGACTGAGGGGCAGGTTGGCGGGCGGGGCGGGTGGGTGGGCGGAGAAAGCGGGTGGGGAGGAAGCTCTGGTGAGCAGGTGGGGTGCGGGGGGCATCTAGCTGAGCGGACGGCAGCATTCCTGGGATCTCAGGCACGTTGCCGCCCCCGGCAGCTGCTCACGAGCAGCATGGGAGGTGCAGGGGAGGCAGCGGCAGAGCGTGATTGAACGCGCCTGCGCTCCCCCCGCTATCTACGTGTGTGTTCTTTCCTGACCTCACCGCAGGTCTACCTCTCCAAAGTGAGCAACGCTGTGCGCCTGGCACGCACTGTGCCCGACGTCAGCGACATCCCCAGGATCGCCAGGTGGGCGCCTGTGGCCTGCCTTGCCCTGCACTGCCATCAATGCTTCCGCCCTGCCCTGCCCTGCCCTGCCCTGCATTCCACCCCGGTCTTCTCTGGCACACTTCCTGCGAGACGGCAGGGCCTCACGCCCCATGTAGTCGACCTTCATGCCTTCTCAACTCCGCTGTGCACCCCTGCTGCCTGTGCAGCGGCGAGCCCAAGGCGGTGGCAGAAGGTGGGTGGGCTGCCGGCAGTTTGGTTTAGAGTCGCATGCTCCGTGCCCCGGCTGTGCTGCCCAATGCCACGATCTCTGCGACCTCCTCTGGCTGCACCAACCTCTGCGTCCCACAGGGAGCAGTGCTGCTACCTACTCCTGCCGTGGTTTGCTAGGCAGCACCTCGAGAGCACAGCACCGCACCCGCAGGGGCGCTGCCGCCAGTGCTTCTGAATGCACAGCCCTCAACCCTGAGCAGCCTCAACCGTGCTGCCCATCGTCCGCTGCAGGCCACACCGCTGGAGAGCCCAGCCCGTATGTGCTTGGGGCTGGCTACACAGGCTACGTGGTTAAGCCGCAGGAGTGAGGTTCGGCAGTGGGCAGGCCGCCAGCGGGCGGAGGCAAGAGCTGGCTGCAGCTGCACAGCCAGGTACTGCCCAGCAGCGTCCGCCTGAAGTTGGGCACACACGTGATTGGTCTGTGCATCCAATCTTGCAGCAGCTCCTAGTGTACCAACAGCACTCTGTAAACTAGCGAGTTCAGCATGTGCTGAGTGCTGGCCGCGGCGTGTGCCGCTGAGCGGTACCTGAAGCCCCCGAGCGGCCGGGGTGGTTGCGGGCAGCGCCGATAAAGCAACTTGCCGCAGGCTAGGTGGGATCTCCTGGTCCTTGGTGGACACTGTTTACCAAGCATGGGAAGATCAAATGGGACAGGAGGGTGCCATCCGTAGCAGCCGGCAGGCCACTGCCCCGCCGCCTTCGTCACCGCAGAGCATGCAAGGTTTGTGTGCCGGGTAGAGGGGCCGGCGCCCCGTTGCCCGCACATCCTGCCCTTGCATCTATACTCCGATGATGATAGCCTCCTAACGCGGCCATCGGAGACGCGGAGACGCAGCTGGCAGCGGGTAAAGAGGAGACGCAGCAGGCCCATCACGACTGGATGAGAGCCGATCGAGGCCCATGATGGCATCCCCCTGCCGCTGTCCCTCTCCACCTGTAGTCTTCCCAGCGGGGCCCTTCTCAGCGGTGTTTGGGGCAGCCATGCAGGTCTCTATGAGCCAGCAGGCGCTGCGCCGGCCCGCTGCAGGTGCGGCATTCCAGCAGCGCTCCCGCCGCGCTCAGCGGGCGGCTGCGGCCCCCCTGGTGGAGTGCAACACCGTCGCGACGCAGCAGGCGGGCGTCAAGCTGCCGGCCAGCCACCAGCAGAGCAGCCAAGCGGCTCTGCAGCAGCTCCAGTCCAGCGCCTCCAAGGGCGTCAACCGTAAGTCGAGGGTCCTCTGGGGGTCCTTGGGAGCATGTGGGGAGGCCAGCTGCGCTGCGCATTGGCTCAGAACCAAGGGCCCCCCCACACCCACCCCGCACACGGCTCGGGTTACTGCCCCCACAGGTTACGCCATGGAGAAGAAGAGCAGCATCATCGCCATTGGCCTCACGGTGCACAACGCCCCTGTGGAGCTGCGCGAGAAGCTCGCTGTGCCCGAGGCCGAGTGGCCCCGCGCCATTGAGGAGCTCTGCAGCTACCCTCACATCGAGGAGGCCGCGGTGCTGTCTACCTGCAACCGCATGGAGATCTACGTGGTGGGGCTGAGCTTCCACAGGGGTGAGCGGGAGCGCCTGCCGCCGCCAGCCGCCGCCGCTCGCCGTCGCCGTCGCGAATTACTATCAGCCAAGCCTGCCACGCCAGCCGGGGGTGGCAGGGCTGACAATACCTGCAGGCTGCCTGTGCCTTGCAGCGCATTTGTGCAGTGCAGTCTGCGGGTTCCTGGCTGCCAGCCGCCTGTGAGCGTGCAACCCGTCACCCGCTTGCGTCGCCCGCTCGTGCCGCCCTGCCGCTGCCGCTGAGCATACTGCCCACCATGCACCCCGCCCGCCCTGCCCCGCGCCTCCCGCAGGTGTGCGTGAGGTTGAAGAGTGGATGAGCCGCGCCAGCGGCGTGCCCCTGGACCAGCTGCGCCCGCACCTCTTCCTGCTGCGCGACCGCGACGCCACCGGCCACCTGCTGCGCGTGTCTGGCGGCCTGGACAGCCTGGTGATGGGGGAGGGCCAGATCCTGGCGCAGGTCAAGCAGGTGCACAAGGTGGGGCAGAACTCGCCCGGCTTTGGGCGCCACCTCAACGGCCTGTTCAAGCAGGCCGTGACTGCCGGCAAGCGCGTGCGCACCGAGACCTCCATCTCCAGCGGCGCCGTCTCCGTCTCCTCCGCCGCCGCCGAGCTGGCGCAGCTCAAGCTGCCCACCCACGACTACAACGACGCCAAGGTGGGCAGGGCGGGGTGGCAGGTGCAGGCTGGCAGGTGCAGGGTGCAGGGGGGTGGCGGTGCAGACAGCGTGCCACGGGTGCGGCCTGCCTCGTTTCAATTGGAAACCCGCCCTTGCGTCTGCATGTGCGCCCAGCACCCACCTGCCCGCCCGCCCCTGCTCACCCCGTCCCTGCCTCTCATGCCCCCCGCCTGCCCCCCGCCCCGCCACCCCCCAGGTGTGCATCATCGGCGCCGGCAAGATGAGCAAGCTGCTGGTGAAGCACATGAGCTCCAAGGGGTGCAAGCGCATGACGGTGCTCAACCGCAGCCTGCCGCGCGCCGAGGCCCTGGCCGAGGAGTTCCCCGAGGTCGAGTTTGACATCCACCTCATGCACGACCTGATGAAGGTGAGGGGGGAGGGGACGGGTGGAGGGCGGGCGGCAGGCGGGGGGTGAGTTGGCGGGGCGGGCGGGTGCTGGGCAGGTGGGGCGGCAGGCTGGTGAGCTGGCGGGGCGGGCCGGTTGAGAAAGCAGGGGTCCGAGGCTCGCGGGACTTGCTTGTGTGCCTATCTGCTCAAGTGCGCAGTGCATCCCGGGCGGCGGCTCTGCTCCCAAGCGACCCTTGCCGCTGACCACCATCCTGCCCCACCACGCCCGGCCCCCCGCTGCAGTGCGTGGAGGAGAGTGACCTCATCTTTGCGGCCAGCGGCAGCGAGGAGCTGCTGGTGCACAAGGAGGATGTGGAGAACATGCCCGCGGCCAGCGACAAGGTGGGCGGGCGGTCAGGGCAGGGGTCTGGGTGCGCTGACCTGACCTGAGCAGAGCAAATACTGGGGCAGCAAAGTGCGGCTGCGCACGCAGACAGGCGGCGCGTCGCAGCGTATGAGCAGCTGCGTCCCGCTGCTGCCTGCTTTCGCTCCGCCTTGCTTCCTCTCCTGCTGCCGCGCACCCTGCCTTCTCTGCCGCTCACCCATCACGTCCTCTCCGCGTGTCGTTGTCGTCACCCCTTGGGCAGGTGGGCGGCGTGCGCCGGTTTGTGGACATCAGCGTGCCCCGCAACATTGCCTCCAACCTGGGCGAGCTGGAGGGCGCCATTGTGTACAACGTGGACGACCTCAAGGTGAGGGCGGGGGCAGGCAGCTGGGCGGGAGGGGCAAGGGGGCCGAAAACGGGGGCTCTCGTGCCTCGAGCAGGCCGCTGCGGATCTTCAAGGGCGCCTGCAAGTTGGGCGTTGCTTCCTGACGTCGCCTGTGTCCCGGTTCATGAGCTGTGTGCGCGTCGTGCTCCTGGCAGCAGCCGGCTCCCGTCTCGGCCAGCCCATCACCCGCCTTACTGCTCACGTGCCCGCGCCGCTCCGATTCCCACCCCGCAGGAGGTTGTTGCTGCCAACAAGGAGGAGCGTGCACGTGCAGCGGCAGAGGCAGAGGTGCTGCTGGCTGAGGAGCAGCTGTCCTTTGAGGCGTGGCGCGACTCTCTGGAGACTGTGCCCACCATCAAGGCGCTGCGCGGCAAGGCGGAGAGCATCCGGGCAGTGGAGCTGGAGAAGACGCTGAACAAGCTGGGGGATGGGCTGACCAACAAGCAGAAGAAGGTGAGGGAGGACGTGGAGGGAGGGGCGTGTGGCGGGGGCGGGGGCTGGTACAGTTGGGGCAAGATGGAGCAGAGCAGAAGAACAGGGCAGGGACAGGGTATGAAGAGTGCAGCGCGTGAGGTTGACGCTCGGCGTGCCGGTGGAAAGGCGGCGCCAAAGCAGAGCGCCATTCCCATCAGCACCCACTTGCGCTGCCGCTGATCCATGTCGTCGGCATCCCTCCTTGTCTCCACAGGTGATTGAGGAGCTTAGCAAGGGCATTGTGAACAAGCTGCTGCACGGCCCCATGACGGCGCTGCGCTGCGACGGCGCCGACCCCTCCGCCGTCACGGGTGAGCGCCGCTGCACAGGCACCGGTGGGGTGCGGGAATGTGCGGTCTGGCTTTAAGGCTTTACACACCCAATTATGTTGAATGACCTGCCTGCACGGGTCTGCCCCGCAACTGCCCGCCCTTCCCCCTGCTGCACCCTGGCTGACCCCCGCCCCCTCTGCCCGCCCCGCCTGCAGAGACGCTTGCCAACATGGAGGCGCTGGAGCGCATGTTTGGGCTGTCTGACGAGGAGGGCCTGGCACCCGCACAGGCACAGAAGGTTGCGGTAGCAAACAGCAAGCGGTGATCGCCGGCACGTGGCAGTGGCGGCGCGTGACGCCTGGCTGACGCCGCGTCCCGCCGCCCGCACTGCCCTTGCCCCAAAGCCCCCTTGTGCGAATGCAACCCAATGAGAAGAAAGAAGAGCTGTTGCAGCGTTTTCAGTCCCTCGCTCTCCCTGCCCCTCACCCCCGTCCTCCCCGCGTCACCCTGTGCCCTCTGCCGCTCGTTTTTCCGCTCTCTACCCCTCCCTCTGTCTGCTTGCTGCTGCTCAATCCCCACCTTTTCCCACCTGGCCACACACTGCAATGAATGCATCTCAGGGCCCCCTTGGCCCGTCGTCGCTGGCAGGCCTCCCCCTCACAAGCCCCTCTCTCCCCCTAACCCCCTTGCTCGCTCCACCACCATTGAATTTTGTATGCTAGTGCCCCCCTGTGCGCCCATCCTGCCCGGGGGGGCGGAGTGCCAGCACTTGTTGACCCGCACGTGCCCACGGGGTCCCCTCCTCTTTCATAGCTCTCCCACCAAAGCTTGTGAGCAGCCTGCACCAGCGGCCGCTTTGCCATCACCCGGCCCCCAACACACCGCTGTCCTCTGTGCAGCTTGTAAACACTGAGCCCCTAACCAGCTCTCGATAACAGCGGTAGCAAAGGATTGCAAGAGGAGAGCACGGCTGAGTCACGGAACGCAGGGCATTAGACTGGGGGGATGCTGCAGGCACCAGACGGGTGCCGAACACTGGCCGCCGCAACAGTGCCGTCTGCTTTGCAACCTTCGCACGCGCAGAGGCCAAAGCGCTACACAAACTCAGGGGTGGAGCATCAGGGGTAAATTGCAGGGTAAGGCGGAGCATAGGTCGCAGGGAATGCAGGGTAGCCGGCCCGTGAGGGGTGGCTGCTGTGGGCAGCAGCCGGCCACCAACCGCCCCTTATGCCCCCAGCGCCCGCAGCTGCGCCCTCAGCCGCTCCACCTCGCGCTCCGCCACCTTGGCCTTGCCCTCAGCCTCCATCACAGCCTGGCGCAGGGTGGGGGGCAGGGGGGAGGGAGTTAATCGCATGGGAAGGCAGGGGAGAGCGGAAGCAGCCAATAAACAAGTGGCCACAGACGGACCAGGCTCGGACAGAGGCATGCTCCCTCTCCCCCGCCGTCTTCCTGGCCCTGCCCCTTGGCCCCGCCATGCCCGTGTTGAGCAGCACTTTGTGCCCTTTCCCCCTCCCCTGCACCCACCCACCCACCTCGTGCGCTCGGTCCTCCACCGTCTCCACCAGCATGGCCGCCTCGGCACGGATCTCATACACGCGCTGCTGGGCGGCAGCGGCATCCGCCTGCGCCGCCGCGGCAACAGCGTCAGCCGCAGACAGGCGCTCCGCCACCGACGCGTCTGAGGCTGCCTCAACCACGGCGTCGGCGCTCACGGCGGGGGCCTCGACAGTGGCAGTGGAGGCGCCGCCGCTCTTGCGCGGGCGCCCGCGCTTGGGCGCGCTGGGTGGCGGGCTTGGTGAGCGGCCAGACTGCAAGGAAGAATGACATGCAGTGGGGGCACTCAGGGAGCAGATGCTAGCTCTTGGGCTGGGATGTAGCGCTGGAGGGCAGGCGCCGAGCCGCAATGGTGCAGCAGCGGTGGCCATCTGTCAGGGCCATCTGCAGACCAGCACATGCCTCCTCCCCTCCTCTACCCACCCATGCTCACCTCCACCTGCCGGCGCAGCGCCGCAACCTCCGCCTGGGCCGCCTCCAGCTCCCGCTCCCGCTGCTCCGCCAACGAATGAGTGCTCACCTACGGTACAGCAGGGAAAGGAGGGGTGAGTTGGCAGGAGGGGGTGGGGTGGGGATGAGCAGGCCAGGAGGTGCAGGGCGGGCGGCGAGCACAGCAGCATGGATCAGCAGCAGAGCCTTCTCATTGGCGCACTGCTGACATCTAAATTGCCGTTCAGTGTAGGGCTCTGTCTCACCTACATGACATCCATTCAACCTACCCGCCCATCAAGCCCACCCACACTGACCGCTCTCTCCCTCCGCCACCTCAACCCCTCCCTCCCTCTCCGGCTCACCAGCTCCAGCTGCAACTGGCGCAGGTCTGAGCGAGCCGCCTGCTTCACCTTGTTCAGCTCATCGCGGGCGGCAGCCAGGGCAGCCTCAGAGGCCTGCGGGGGTGGCAGCAGCAGCAGGGCCGGGTGGCGGGCATGATCTCAGCGAAGCTTGCTTGCTTCCTGAGGCAAGGGCAGTGCAGGCACCGGCTGGGGCGCTTGGCTGACTGGCCCTCGTACCCAGGATGCAGGTGCAACAGGTGAGGCAGCAGCAGCCCAGCAGGGCGGCGGCCACGCGCACGGCGCCCCCACCTCTGATGCCTCGCCGGTGCTGGCCAGCTCAGCAGAGGGCTCCTCTGCCTGCGGCTGCGCCGCCGCCGGCACGCCCTCCTCCAGGTCCCGCAGCTGCTCATGCAGGGCAGCAATCTCCTGCACAGGAGGTGGTGCGAGTTGTGGAGGGGAGAGGAGCCGGTCAGGGCGGCGCCCAAGGAGGGAGGGACACCGGGGGGAGGGACCGCTTGTGGGCAGATGAGGCAGGCCAGCAGGGGTGGGCCACATGCCAGCCAGCCGCTCGCCCGGGCCCTGCTCCCCACCCAATCTGCCAGCAGCCGGCTTGCCAGTCCCGGGAGGCAGTGCAATCCCGCGCCCCTCGCCCTGCCCATGCCCCGTCCAGCCCCCCTCCCCACCTCTGTGGCCTTCTCCAGCAGCTGCAGCGCCTCCATCTCCCGGTGGGTGGACTCCTTGGCATCCTTGCTGGCCAGCTGCACACGGCAGGGGTGGGTGGGTGGGGTGGGGTGGGGCGTCGGAGGGCGTGAGATGGAGGAAGAGTGTGGGATGCCGGGTTGGGTGGGTGAGGAGGCAGGAGTGCGTGCGCGGGCGCAGTGGGCAGGTCAGTTGGTTTGATGCAAGCAGAAGGGCGTCAAGCACAGGGAGACAGCGGTGCCCGCCCTCCCGCTCTCCCCCAGCCCTTGCCTCGCTCCAGCACCGGCCTCTCCCCTGGCCCGCCATCTCCTCATGTCCATTGCTCCCCATTTCCCTGCAAGTACGCCCCCCCCCAGCAGCATCCTGCTGTGCATCACACAGCACACCAGCAGCCAGGCCAACCTTTCCCAAGCCAAGCCCTCCAAAGCCAGCATCCCCCCAACCCCCGACCAGCCCCTCCCGTCCAGCCCGCCCTCACCAGCAGGTCCTCCTCCAGCTGCTGCCGCCTCACCGCCTTCTCCTCAACCACACCCTCCAGCCGCTCCACCTCAGCCTGGGGGCAGGAGGAAGGGGATTGCAGAGACATATGAGCACAGGAGGGGGACCACGGGGTGAGGCACTGCAGGATATGCAGCTATAGGCAGCTCCGACGGGCAAGCAGGTGGGCTCTCATTCTGCACAAGCAGGGCAGCCAGGCTGGCGAAGCGGGAGATGCCTGGACTGACCCACCCCCTGCACCGCCCTGCTCACCTGTGCTGCGCTCAGCTCGCTGCTCAGGTGCTCCCTCTGCTGGCCCAGGGACTCCACCTGCTTCTCAGCAGCCACGCGGCCGCGCTGCAGGGTGGGTGGGAGAGAAGGCGGAGGAGCTGATCGTCGGGCAGGCAGGCGGGCAGGTGGTCAGGGCAGTCGGGCACCTCGCATGATCTTGGCCAGGCCAGAAAAGGAAACTCCGCCCTCTGGCTAACAGCCCTTTGGGAACGCAACAGCTGCACCCGGGATGGCGTCGTCACACGCGCGTGCAGCTTGTGTGTGCACCTGTAAGTTTCCGTAACAAGCAACAAGGCAACGTGCGCACCTGCTCCTCGTGCGCCGACGCCTTGGCGGCCGCCACCTCCCCCTGCACCTCCTCCAGAGAGAACTGGAGCTCGCGCTGGGCAGCCAGCAGCTTGCGGGCGTCCTGCGGGGCAGCGGCATGATGGGCATGTGACGTGGGCGTGAGGTGGGGCGGGGGAGCCTGGGCGGGGCGGGAGCGGCGCACAAAAGGGAGGCGACGCACTTGCATGTGCCGCCACCCTGCGGTGCTGTGCTGTGCTGTGCCATCCTGCGCCAGCCTCTTGTAAATGTTGCCTCGCGGAACCGGCCTTGAGTAGCCCACCGTTGGCTGCCAGCACTGTGCGCTCCCACAGCCCATCCACGCGCCTCGACCCCGGCCCCCCCGACCCCACAAGCCCCTACCCTGCCGCGCCCCGCCTCACCTCCACGGCCGCTGCGCGCGCCTTCTCCAGCGTCTCGCCGCGCTCACGCTCGGCAGTCACCAGCCCCTTGGCAGCGCTGGCGTCCTTCTCAGCCTCCGCCAGCTGTGCCTGAGTCACCTCCAGGGCCTGGGCCAGAGAGGCCAGCTGCGCACGCTCCCCGTCAACCTCGGCGCGAGCAGCGCTCAGCTGCAGAGAGGTGTTGGGGACGCATGCGTTGGAACGGTGCAGGGAGATGGGTCATTGGGAGATGGGACTGGCAGGCAGGGGCAGCGCTGCAAAATGGGCCTTGGGAGAGCTCGGGCAGGCAGCAGCGCAGGTAGCAGGGTGTGCTAGGCAGGAAGACCTGTGCCCGTTTCGACTCAGCCACTCTATACCAGATAGCAGTGCTCTCCTGCACAATATTTACCTGTGCCTCCAGGTCAGCCGAGCGCTGCTGCAGGCTGTCGCGCTCAGACGCCGCCGCCGCCAGCTGCTCCTGCACCTCCGCAGCCTGCGGCAGTGTGCGTGGCAGGCAGCGGAAAGAGGAGCCAGTGAGATGCAAGGATGGGGTGTGCCGAGAGGTGAGCTACTTGGCAGCCAATCAGCCGCTTCTCCACCTGCCACCCCCCCTGCCCCTGCCCCACCGCTGTGCACTCACCTGCAGCCGCGCCGCCTCCAGCGCCTGTGCCAGCTGCGCCCGCTCAGCCTCTGCCTCGCTGCGGGCGGCGCTCAGCTGCGGGAGGCGAGGGTGGGGGGCAGGGGCATTGTTTGCGAGTTGTAGGATGCAGGCGTTGGTGGGAGATGGAGGGACAGGCAGGCGGGTGCAGCGCAGCAATCGTAGGAGGATCGCCTGGCAGCGATGCAAGCAGGAGGCGCTGCCACGGGGCACAGTGCCAGACCAAGTGGTTCGTCCAGCACAGGTGCATAGGAACCCTGCCCAGATGCTGCACACGCACACGCACACACCTGCGCCTCCAGGTCCGCCGAGCGCTGCTGCAGGCTGTCGCGCTCAGAGGAGGCCGCCGCCAGCTGCTCCTGCACCTCCGCAGCCTGCAGAGGTTTCGTTTGCACGTGTCAGTGCAGGGGTTGGTGAGGTTCAGCAGTGGCATGCGAGCAAGGTACATTCTCCTGCAGCTCTGCACCTCTGCAGCCTGCAGCAGCAGGCATGAGGAGGTGCGACAGCAGGACACATGCGTCTGGGAGTGAGGGGTGCCAGCCATGTGTTGCAAGGCAGCACACGCAGCGCTGGCCCTCTTGCAACATGCAGCAACACCTGCCAAGCGGCATCATCCCAGCCCCCGCCGCCTGCTGCCCCATAACGTTGCCCCCTCACCTGCCGCCGAGCTGCCGCCAGCTGGTGCTCAGCGTGCGTGCGCTCCATCGCCGTCTTATCCAGCTGCTCCTGCAACGCCGCCTCCCGCGCAGCGGCAGCCTCCGCCTGAGCTGCTGCCTGGGCAACCGCAGCGGCAGCAGCTGCATCCGCCTGCTCAGCCAGCTTGGTGGCGGTCTCGGCGGCGCGCTCGGCGGCGATGACCTGAGGGAAGCAGGTGGGCAGTTGTGGCTGTGTGTGGCTGCCCACGTAGGGTTGTGCAAGGGGAACTAGGCGCATCCTACGCACAAGCAGCTGCATGGGTGGCACGCAATCTTCCTGCACAGCCCTTCTAGCTGCTGCCAGTCCTTGCATGAGGCTAGCTAGGCATGCCAAAGCACGCACAGCTACAGCAGGCAGAGCCGCTCTGGCTGGCCCCCACCGTTCCGCCCCACCTGCTCTAAGCACGCTGTCTACAGCAGTTGTGCAGCCCCAAGCCGTGCTCCCCACACAAAAACGAGTCAGTTTGCACTCAAGCCTGGGCCCACCTTGAACTTGAGCTCCTCACGCTCCATGCGGCCGTGCCTCAGGTCGAGAGTGGCCTGGTCGGCGGCCACCCAGGCCTGCGGGCGCAGCAGGGGAGGCAGAGCAGAGGGGGGAGGCGGTGCGGCGTTGAGCGACGGTTTGCCCACGAGGGATGCCTGGCTGAGGCGGGTTGCCGCTTGCTTCCAGGTCCGACTTGATGCAGACGAAACCACGGAGTGCCACCATGCCAATGGTAATAGCCGCCTAGCCTGCAGCTTGCCAGCGACTGCCCAGCATCCGCATCCCCCCCCCTCCCACTCTCCCACTCACCTCCTTCAGCTGCTTCTTGTAATCCTCAATGTCTGCCTTCTGTGCAGAAGCAGCAGCCTCAGCAGCCACCGCCCGCTCCTCCGCTGCCGCCAGCGCCCCCTGCGCCTCGGCAGCCGTCGCCTCGGCAGCAGACTTGGCCCGCTGCAGCTGAGCCACCGCTGCCTCACGGTCAGCCAGCTGGCGCTGCACCTCGCTGGCCTCCTGCAAGGGTGCCGAGCCAGGTGAGCAGGCAGGATAGTAGGGTGGGGGAGGGAACGCCATGGTGATGGGCAGAGCAAGGCAAGCATGCTACCATAGCATGCATATGATGAGCAGGCAGCGCCGCAGAGCTTGCTGCACCTGCTCGCAAGGCAATTCAAAAGCTGGACAAGCGGCAGCACTGCCATGCGTCCAATGTGGCTCTGCCCACCACCCCGCTGCGCCCCCTTTACCTGCGCCTGGCGGCCCATCTGGCCCTCCAGCTCACGCTGCTTTGCCTGCAGTGCCGCCACCTCAGCGCCCACAGCCTCCAGGCGGCGCTGCGCCTCGGCCGCCTCACCCGCCCGCTTTGCCTCTGCAGCTGCTAGCTCCTCCGCCTGCCGGGCAGCGTCGTTCTGCTTGGCTGCCATCCCAGCTGCGGCTGTCACGGCGGCACCCAGGGCGGCGCTGCCCAGCAGCGGCAGCGCAGACACGTCGCCAGCAGCAGCAGCCGCCTCGGCGGTCTCGGCGGCTGCACTGGCGGCAGCAGCGGCCTGCGTGTGGTGTAAGTGTTTACCGCGAGCAAGTGAGGATAGAGCACAGAAGTTGGGGCGGGCACAAGACAAGCGTAAGAGGTTGGCAGGCGGCCAGCGGCAGGCAGCAGGCAGCGGCGGCAGCGGCAAAATATCTGCCCAGTCTGTTCACACCCACCTGCTCCCCCGACATCGCAGTCACACCCGCGGCTGCCAGCAATTGCAGGGTGGACTGGAGCAGCTGCCGCCTGCTCGGAGGCGTGGCACTGCCATCTCCGGCCGCAGTGGCAACAGGGCGCACGCCACGTCGAGCCAGCCTACAGAATGCACGGGGTAGCTTCCCCGAGGCGACACGAGGCCGCAGCAGGCCGCCATTGCGGCTGTGGTGGGAGACCCTCGCCTGCATGTCCTCTCTTCGCTATACACAACCGGCACAGCTACTTGGACGGTGTGTACTGTTCAATGTGCGATGCCAATCCTGTGAGCTCCGCACGAGCACGTCCTCCGGGCATTTACTGCCCATGTGGCAGGCAGTGCTGGCACCAAGGTGCCAAAAGCTCCCACCGGTCGGCTTGTTGTCCAGTCTGTTTCAATGGCCGACCAGCACACAATGCAGGCAGTTCATGCCTCTCAGCCGGCTTTGGCGGGTGCACGCCCAGCTCCCCTGCGCCGGCCTTGCACTGCGGCCCCTTCCCTGCAGCGGCACTCCCCCATCCCTCAGCGCGGTCTGGCGTCATCTGCACATAGCCCTACCCCATGCTCACCCACCCAGCAGCGCAGCCGCAGCAGCAGTGTGTGCCGTGCCTCCGCCCTTGCCACCGTGCCCACTGCCGCCCCTGGCACCATCAAAGTTGGTTTCCTGGTGAGGGAGTGCAGCATGCAGTGGAAAAGGCGGAAGGTGTGGGGATGGGGGCGGGGGCCTGCAAGGCATGTGCGCTGCCTGATCCTGATGCAAGCAGGCAGCAGGCGGGCCCTTCTTCGCTTTGCCTCCTACGCTCGCTGCACTGCCGCCCTAATCTTTCACCACTCCCTGCGTGTGCATCCCCCCTGTGCCAGGGCATCGGCATCATGGGACACGCCATGGTGAGGGGCGGGACGTGCCATGCCGGGGCATTTGGCTGGCCTTCCAGGGCAAGATTGCCAGTGTCGATGGCCGGGCTGCCCGGTCAGCTTCTTGGCGGCTCTCGTACAGCTTCGCCCCACCTCCCCCACCTTCTCTCCTCCGCCGCTCACTACCGCCATCGCACCCCTCACGTCCCTTCCCCGCAGGCCCTGAACCTGGTCAAGGCTGGGTATGATGTCACCGTGTGGAACCGCTCGCCTGCCAAGTGCGATGGCCTGAAGGATGCGGGAGCCAAGGTGGGGGGGCGGGTGGGGGGGCGGCAGCCGCCTGCCTGCTGGCTCTCTTCACCCGCCTGCAGGCAAGGGGGATGCATTCCTACCCCCCCACCCTTTCATGGATGCATGTGCGGTGCCCCAGGACCACGTGCCGCACATGTGCAGGACGCCGGTATCGTGCTGCAGGGTGCTTTCTGCGTGCTCCCCTCCCACCGCTGCCTCCCACCGGCTGCCCTCTCTGCCTGCCTATGTGCTCTTCCCCAGGTGGCCGCCACGCCCGCCGAGGTGGTGTCTGCCTGCGACATCACGCTGGCCATGCTGTCCGACCCAGAGGCGTGCCTGCAGGTGGCCACAGGTGCGCAGAGCTGGGGGGGCAGCCGGGGTGGGGCACAGGGTGGGGGGCTGCTGGGGAGGCAGCCATGTAGAGCAGGATGGCATGCAGGAAATAGCGGGGCACCTGCCTGGTTGACAGCAAGTCGCGCACAGCACGGCATGAGCGGCCACAGGAAGCCTGCCAAGTTGCCATCAACATTCCTGCCTACCTGGCGCCCCCCTGCTTTCCTAACATTCTGCCCCGCGCGGCTGCCCAGCCTGCAGGCCCCAACGGCGCTGCCTCCGCCATGGCGGCTGGCAAGGGGTATGTGGATGTGAGCACGGTGGATGCGGAGACGGCGGCGACAGTGGCGGCGGCAGTGCGCGGCGCGGGAGGGGCCTTCCTGGAGGCACCTGTCAGCGGCAGCAAGGGGCCTGCAGAGCAGGGGCAGCTCATCTTCCTGACATCGGGTGCGCCACGCCTGCCCTGCTCTGCGCTGCCTTGATATAGTCGAAGGCCAGCGGGACCCTGCAGCGGGGTGGCGCGCCAGGTGGCAGGCAGCAGAGGTTTAGCAACAGTGCCGTTTGTGAAGGCATGAACTCATGCCGGCATTTTGATGTTAGGCAGGCAGCTCAACTAGTTGCCCCTCCCTGCTCCCTTGTCTTCCCTCAGGCGACCAGCAGCTGTTTGATGCGGCGTCCCCCCTGCTGGATGTGATGGGCAAGGCCTCCTTCTACCTGGGTGCGGGCGGGCGGTGTGTGTAGCTGGCTGGGGGGAGCGCCAAGGGAGTGTTGAGATGGCCGTGGGTGAGAGGGAGCGATGTATAGGCAGTGTCCGTTCATGACTCACTGTCGTAGCGTTCAATTCTGGCTGGCTGGTGCTAAGCGTGGGTGCAGCACTTGTGTGGAAGTGCGTTGGTCACATCTACATTTCCGCCATCCGGATTCCTCGATGCTGCCTGCCTCCTGCCCCGCTCCCTGCCCTCCTGCCTGCCCACGCGCCGGCCAGCCCTGCCCCCCCTCCCTACCTGTTCCTGCAGGCGATGTGGGTGCGGGAGCCAACATGAAGCTGGTTGTTAACATGATCATGGGCTCCATGATGGCGTCATACGCGGAGGGTGAGCGCGGGCAGGGTTGTGTGGGCTCGGAAAGCCGCACATTACCAAGCCTGAGCATGCATATATGGTAATCGCTGTGAGTTTGCGGCTGTGCATGCATATTCTGGTATGCCCCGCCCCCTGCACTGCACCTTTGCAGCTAGCTGCACTTTTGAGTGAGCACACCTCACACCCACGCCTGGCCCCCCGCACGCCCCGCAGGCCTGGTGCTGGCCAAGCAGTGTGGGCTGAAGCAGGAGGACCTGATCGAGGTGGTCAAGCTGGGGGCCATTGCCTGCCCCATGTTTGCGCTCAAGGCAAGCAGCGAGGGCTGGTGGGGCCGAGGGCTGGTGGGGCGGTGGCGCGGAAGGCTGCGGACAAGGGTCCGAGCAGCGGGCTGTCTGTGTCCCATGGTCGCGTAGACACCTGCGGCCATCATTCGTTGGGGCTGTACATGCACACACACATTTGGAGCCAGCAAGCGGGCCCTTCAGCAGCAGGGGGCATAATCAGACGCTCACAGCTCGACCTGCTGCCGCTCCGCAGGGCCCCTCCATGTCAGAGGGCAAGTACGCCCCCGCCTTCCCCCTGAAGCACCAGCAGAAGGACCTCAGGTGGGGCTGGGCATGGCCTGCATGCTGCTGTATGCCTGCCCTGCAGCTTCCGCTCTGTGCTCTCCTGCTGCCGCCGCCGCTGCTGCTGCAGCGGCCCATACCCTGTATGGTGCAGGGCTGCTTTGCGGGAGTGTCTGCCAGGCTGCCGACGTTCTTTGTTGCGCTCATGTGACTGATGCAGGCTGGCGCTAGCACTGGGTGATGCCAACGCCCAGCAGCTACCGCTGGCGGCTGCAGCAAACGAGCTGTACAAGAAGGTGAGGCAGAAGGGGGCAGAAGGGGGCAGCGGCAGGCAGGTACTCTAGTCAGCTGGGTGTGCACTGCTGGTGCCGCCAGCGCTGCGCCCGCTGCTGCTGGAGCCATGCTGCCCCCGCCCACCTGCTGCACTCCTTGCGTTCGTTAGCCTGTGCTATCTTACCCCTTCACTGCTGGCGTGCTGCCATCCCTGCTGCAGGCGCGTGCGGCTGGGTATAGCGATTCCGATTTCAGTGCCGTGATGGAGGCGGTGGGTCGGCGGGACTAGGCAACAGATCTTGAGGCGTGGCCACAGGATGCTTGCTTGCAGCTGAATCAGTTACATGTACACTACCGTCGTGCTTTGCAGCCATGTTCTCTGCTGCTGTTGCGCTGCACAGACATGTCTTGTAAGCAGCTTATGACATACATGCATGCAAGGTGCAGAGGCAGGGATGAAAGGAGCAGAGGCAGGGGCAGAGGCAGTGAATGAAAGCAGGTGCAGCGCAAAAAAAGCTGCAGGGAGATGTACATAGTTGGCAATAAGAAAGGAGTGGAGCGCCCCAGAGGGAGCAACTGGCAGGGGGCGTAACGCAAACAGCTCTGTACGGACGGGGGCTCAGGTGTACGTTGCTGCCACGACCTGCATGGCGTGTGTTTGTGATGAAAGCATGTAACATCCGTGCCGGAAGCACTGCCAGCGACTTCCACCAAAAGACATCTATGTGGGAGCGCGCAACTTGTTGAAGGCCGTGGTGGCGTCCAGGCTGTGGTGCATCAGCTGCCACATCACTGCTCCCAGTCGGTGTCCCCCGGGCTGGTCAGCGGCACGTACCGCACGTGCCTGCAGAGCCGGGCGGGAGGCGTGAGGATGATTGGGGTCACCACTGATGGTGCTGCAGCAGCAGGTCGAGGCCGATGGCTGACCCCTCTGCCCAGCCGCCTGCTGAGCTTTGATGTGCCCGCCAACCCCAAGATGCCCTGCAGCCCACCGCTCCCCTCCCCTCTCACATCAGGTTGTGCTTGTGCACCTTGCCCTGCTCGTCCTTGTCAATGCACTGCATCACCTGCGGTGATGAGGGGCACGGTTGCAAAGGGGGTGCAGGGGGCAGGGGCACAGTTCAGAAGTCGCAGGCAACTTTATCAGCAGTAGAAGCGCAGATCACAGGGTGAGCACAAGCAGCAGGGCGCCGTCCAGAGAGTACAGTGGCGCGAGTGCAGCACCAGGTAAGCCATCCTGCACGCGTCTTGCTCTGGCCCTGCCATTCCCCCCCTGTCCATTCTCCTCCTCCCTGCCAATGAGCAGCCCTGCCGACCCCGTGCCCTGCTGCCCCCGCACCTGGTACTCCCACTGAGGCCCCACGGGGATCACCATACGCCCTCCCGGCCTCAGCTTTTGCACCAGCACATCCGGCAGGGAGGAGGCGGCTGCGGGCAGGCAGATGGGGGCAGGCAGGCCCAGGGAATTAGGCATGCACTGGCATCCAGGCACAGCTGGCTGCACATGTCCCACCTTGGGTGCGGCACCCAACAGCGAGGTGACAATGCCGCCCGCCGGCCCTTCTCCTGCCCCCAAAGGATGCACGTCCCCAGACACCCCTGCAATCCCGCCCCCTCACCCGCCCCCACGTGTATGGCATCAAACGCCTCCTCCTGCTCCAGCACATTGCCCAGCACGTTGCCGGCACGCAACTGCAGGGGGGTGCCCAGGTCAACAGAGGGCAGGGTGGGGCAGGTGTGACGCCTCGCCTGCACAGGAGCTGCGGCTTGGGACACGAGCAGCCCCAGTATCGGGGCCCGCCGTGGACAGGACTGGCAACAGGGGCGAGAGCAGGGGCCATATTCCAGCAAATGAGCTAGTGGTAGCCTGTGGGGCGGCCGACTGGCCTCCCTCAACACTGCAGCTGCCTTTTCTCACGTATACCCACCCTGCCACTCGACCCCCTCCCCCCCCCCCTACACACCCTGCAGCCCTGCCCTGAACAGCACCTGCACCACGCCGCTGTCCAGCAGCTCCGGGTGGTCGCGCCGCACGTTGGCTATGGACTGCAGCGCAGGACAGGGCAGGGCGTGTTGCCAGAGACGCAGCCAGGCAGGGCGTGTTGCCAGAGACGCAGCCAGGCAGGGCTGGAGCGAGGGTGCACGCCAGGGGCGGCAGCGTCGCTGCACCTTGCAGCAGCTACGAGTGGCAGCGCAGGAGGGCAGATGCAGGCAAGCAGCGCGCTGTTCATCTGAAGGCAGTGTTCGGCGACCCACCTGTTCCGCCAGCTCCGGGTGCTTCTCAATGCCGATCACCTTGCCTGCAGGCAGGGCACACAGGGGGCGGAGCTGAAAGGCACGGAGGAGGGGAGGAGCAAAGACGCCATGCCTGCTGCTGCCCATTGCAGCACTGCTTGCAACAAACTGCCGCCGCGCCACGACCATTCTGAGTGCAGTTGGCGTGCATGCATCCCTACGCATCCCAGGCTTGCCTGTGCCTCCCACCATCAGGCCCATGGCTGCTGAGAGGTAGCCGGATCCTGCCAGGGCGCATGGCGCACCCCAGCCCTTTAGTACAGCAGCCACTCGGTGCAGCTGGCAGGGTGCATGGACCTCCAGTGGTCCAAGACCAGAGGCTTAGGAACGCTTCAAGGCAGCCTGGCGCTGCCACCAACGGCGGGACCATCAAGCGCAGCCTGCCCCATGCGCAGCACATGAGTAGAGAGCAGCACAACACTGCAGTGTGCAGCCCATCACATCCGCCCCCGCCGCCGCCCCCACACCTGATCCCACATCCAGGACACGCGCTCCTGGTCGCAGGTGCTCTCGCAGCAGCTCCAGGCAAGTGGCATGCATGTGGGGCGCGCTGATGGTCTCGTGGTAGCCAATGGGCAGGGGCGAGTCCTGCCATGAAGGGCAGCATTGGGGGTGGGCATTACATCCTGCATGCTTGCCGTCTTGTCTGCCAGCTCTTACCTGCCTGGTGCGATGGGCCTGCTGCCACAGCCCGTCGCCCGCGTCTGCTTGAAAAGCAGGGCTCTGGGGCCGGCATGCGAGCAAGCAACTGCACCCCGCTGCATCTCGCTCAGCTCTTTACACTTTGCTTGGAGCACGCTGCCAGCCTACCCCTATCCAATCGCTGCGCCCACCAGCAGCCCGGCACACCAAGCGCCGTGCGCCCCCCAGGTGCACCTGGTAGATGTAGGCATGCGGGATGCCTCGGTCCACATAGTTGCCACGGTCCACCTGCCGCAGCACCTGCTCCACTGCGGAGGTCGGGGGCGGGGTGGGGGCGGGAGAGCAGCATGCTGTTGTCACAAATAATGGCGTTCCACCAGTGCAGAGCCCATCAGCCTGCTTGCCAGCATCTTAGCCATTAGGTTGGTGGAGAGGGGAAGCGGGCAGCTAAAAAAGCTGCAGGCACGATGTGACGACGGAAGAGAGCTCTGCGAATGGCGGGCGGGTTGTCAGCGCGGCTGCTGCACCACCGCAACCGCCTGCTCACCCTCGTGGTGCTTCACCACCCCATCCCGCTTCAGGTGGTCCACCAGCCAACCCTGGTTGTGCATAGCTGCGGAGATCTGGGCGCCGCCAGCGAGGAACGTGCGGTGTGGCACGTGTGGCGCGGGGCTGGTGAGCGCTGCAAGCGGGAGGCGGCAGGCAGCGGCAAGGTCGCTACCCAGGGGACCGCATGTCTCGTTGTGCCTGGCAACGTACTTATTGCATCGCCAGCGCGTACCACTGCTCACCTAGTCCGCTAAACGCGTGTCGAGAACCGAGGAGAGTGGCAGCTGCGCTGGCGACTGCAGAGAGCACCGTCCGCCTTGATGAGGTGGCGAACGCACTTGTCACAGGAGCAAATTGCTGCTGAGCGCAGGGACGAGGGCGGGAAGGAGGGGGTGCACGAGCTGGTGAGTTGCAAAGGCGGTTGCAGAACAGCACGCAGGACCTGCTCATCGCTTTGCAGCAGTGAACAATACGTGGTCGGCCGCTGAAGAGCGCAATACAAACGACACTGCTTTCCTCCCGCCGTCCAGGTGCACCTGCCGGCGCCACTGCGCTGGCGCCTGCAGCTGGCGCCGGCGCCTGCAGGCCACAGGGCTGCTGCACTCTTGCGGCGCCCATCACATCGCCTCCGCAGCACCCTTTGTTGAATATCCGTGCACTGACATGAATGCGTCGCACCCAGCTCCTGCCCGCTCCACACCCACCTAACCGTGTGCGCCGCCTTGCTGATCCGCACGCTGACGTCGGCATCGATGCTGCCGCTCTTGCTGAGCACCCTGCCCAGGTGGTCAAGCCTGGACGCTGCAATGGCACGCTGCATAGGGTCAGGGTTTGTCAGGCTGCCGCCTGCTACGCTGGGCGTGCGGCGCCCCAAAGCGCAGCTGCACACCTTGCTGCTGCCCGGCAGCACTACCACCCGGCGTTCGCTGGCCACCGTATAGCCCACTTCACAGCAACACGCAGGTCCCCTTTCCCTCCTCCCCACCTCCTGTCCTGGTTTGTCTGCTGCTTGGCAGCACACTGTTTGTTGCACTACATGAGCATGCCAAGTCGGTGCAAAGCAGGGCAGGTCGTTACAGCGGCGCCCTGTGCAGCGGGCGAGGGCGCAATGTGCTCGTGTGCCTTGTCTCCGTACCACCAGGTCAGCTCCCCAAACAGCGGCACCGGAGCGGCCCCCTTGCGGGGGGTCAGCAGCAGGTTCTCCCCCATCTCAAACCCGGCCTCCTCCTCGGTGGGCGAGCAATTGAGGCAGTGCCCGTACGCCCCCGGCCACTGGTACCAGGACGGCTCCAGCAGCACCCGGCCAAACAGCTGCTGCTGCTTGGCTGCGGTGGACAGCGGCCGGTCGCCCTCAATGAACACGGTGCGCCGCCGCACGCGCGCCTCCAGCACATAGCCGCCAGTGGGGGGCTCGTCAGGCAGCATGCCGCCTGGGTAGGCAGCCACGGCCTCGCCCTCCTGGAAGTCAAAGGTGGATAGGCGGTGGTTGCCCCGCCCCGCCTGCGCCACTTCCGAGCCCACCACCGCCAGGTGTGGCTGGGGGTGCAGGCCGGGCACAAGGAGGAACACCAGCACCCCGCCGCCCAGCGACAGCCGCTGCACCAGCCCCTTGGCTGCAACGCCGTCGGCACAGCCGCCCAGCGCGCGCCGCACGGCAGCTGGTGCCAGGCCCGGTGGTAGGTGCACGTGCTTTGTGCGCAGCGGCATCGCGCCCTGGAGCACCAGGGCCCGCGTCGTGCGCACCAGCAGCTCGTGCTCACCCTGCACTCCCTGCATGGCAGAAGTGACACAACAGCGCACATCCCTTGGCCCACACGTCCAGTGCTGCGAAGCGTCAAGCAGCCACCATCCAGTGCAGGCAGCCTGCGCACCTGCAGCCACCCAGACCGGGCAACGGCCTGCCATATATTCATGCCGAAGCGAGGGCTGCACACCCATGATGGGCACAGCAGGCAGCTGGTCCATCCGTCACCCAGTGGCACCCGCCCCTTCCCCACCTGCGCCTGCAAGCGCTCCAAGGTCGAGCGCACGGCATCCAGCGGGGCTCGCACCGGGCGGCGAGTGAAGAGCGCCTCCAGGCCGTTCTGCATGGGGCGCGGGGGTTAAAGCAGGGGCAGAGTGTGCATGGGGCGCAACAAACCAGCTATGCCAGGGTGTGTCACTATGTGCTCCCTCTGATGTCCCCTGCTTCGCTCTCTGCCACTTGCTGAGTGTCTACCTCGGGCCATGCGCTGGCACCGTGGCCGCTTCACACGTGCCGCCATATTGCCCTCGGCTCGTGTGTTCAATCCCAACGCCTTCCGATGCTCCCTCAAACACCCCGGCTCCGCAACTAAAGAACAGTCTTTGGCTTCTTTTGCCCGTCATCAAATTGCTCGCCGACACCCTTATAGAACCGTGACTTTTTCTTCTGCTTATGTAAATGGCCAAATCAACTTAGCATACCTCCCCCAATTGCCACCTACAACGCGCGTGTGCATCACCTGGTTCACTGTATATGCCAGCTGCACCGGTGCAGCCCCGCTGAGCAACCCATTCCCTGGTTTGCCAGGCTGGGCCCGACACTAATTGTTGTGTGGTTAGAAAACAGCACCACGCCCGGCCATCATTCCTCTCCCTCGTACCTTGCACCGCAACTGCCCTCCAAACTTTTGCCCGTGGTGCCATCCGCACCCCCCTCTCGTTGCCCGCCCCCACACTCAGTCCCAAACGCCGCACCTGATGGCGAGCGGGGCATGTGGCACTGTCCCTGAAGGCACCCGGTCAGCGAGATGGAAGGAGCTTACAGCCCCACCTTCTCAAGCCGTGACGGGGCCAGCGGAACCAGGCACAAGGCACCGCCGCGCTTCCACCACCAACAACGCCAGCACACCCATGCCTGTCCCTAATGCCATAGCCCCACCTGAGCTGATCCAGCCCAGCGCAGCAATAAGCTTGGCCTCCCCTTGGTGCCCCCCACCCAAGGTTGGGCACGCCCCCACCAGCACGACCAGTCGTAACCCCGTCCCCCACCATTGTCCGTGCCTTCTCCAGCCGCACCTTTGCCCGTGGTGCCATCCGCACCACCCTCTCGTTGCCCGCCCCCACACTCAGTCCCAAACGCCGCACTGCACCTGATGGCGAGCGGGCACATGTGGCACTGTCCCTGAAGGCACCCGGTCAGGCGAGATGGAAGGAGCTTACAGCCCCACCTTCTCAAGCCGTGACGGGGCCAGCGGAACCAGGCACAAGGCACCGCCGCGCTTCCACCAACAACAACGCACATACTGCCCCCCAAAGCCAGCCTAGGACGTCTTAGCTCACTCATACCTCGGCAGTGTTGCCGCCGCACCGCCCCATGTCTTCTTGCACACCTCGACTTCCCCCGCATGACCTGACGCCCACACCCTCCCCCAACCTTGTTGCCACAGGCTTCATGGTTGCCAGCACAGGCGGCCGGCATACCCCAATTGATATGCAACTTGCCCGAGCCGCAGGATCAACTCACGCTTGTGCGGCTGAGCACGGCACCAAGATACGCTGGGGAGTGGGCAGCAGGCACCTGCCTGGGCAACTGAATAGCAGGCTTTTGGGGCAAGTGGGCAGCACTGCTCCGGCCAAAGCACTTGTGCTCCACCCTACTATTTGCTGTCGACCTGTCCCAGGCACCCAGCCTCTCCAAACACACACAATGCTCACCCGTTGCGTAATCTGGGCGGGGGCTGCCGCGGCTGCCATCATCTGCGCAGCCTCCTCCTGCAAGCGGTGATGGGCACAGCCAACGGCGGTTGGCACACATGGTGGCCGGCGGGGCCCTTGTTGATGCCGTGCCACATCAGCGGGGCAGTGGGGGAGGCACTGCAAGGGAACATGCTGTTGCCATGCACGCAGAGGCTGCAGGCAGGTGCGGCATGCTACCGAGCTGACGATGCAGGCTGCCCTGTACAGCATGGCAATACGCGTGGGTGCAGGCAGGAGGCTTCATCACGCACCACTGGGTTGCTCGGTTCTGCTACCTCCGCTGGCTCACTGCTCCACCGGCCTGCAGACCGGCGCACAAAACAGCATGGTCAGTGCCCGCTGCCGATTGCGGTGCTGCGTGCGGGTGTGCAGCTGCGGAACGGTGCCAAGAGAAGAGCCAGGCATGGCGTGCAGTTGTGCCTTAAACTGTCTCCGCCGTGTGCTGCACGCTGCCAGCACCGCCTCACCTCCCAGCTGCTGCAGCACCTCCGTCAGCGCGCCGCACTCCTCCGCTGCCATCGTGGGGGGCAGCAGCCCGCGGCCCATGTGCAGTGCCTCCCACAGCACAGTGAAGCCAGCACGCGACAGGCGCTCGGCGGCAGCGCAGAAAGCGCCGTCCAGCTTCATGCCCCGCATGGCAACGGCGTCACGGGAAAAGTGCCGCCTGCACAACGGGTGCAGCCAAGGTAGGCAGTGTGTGCCGGAGGTCAGTAAGGCTGCAAGGCAGGCAGCAAGCGGCTGGACAGGGTGGGTCTCGTAGCCAGCCAGGCACTTTGCTGGTCTAACCGCCTGGCAGCTTCTGCCGACCTGCCGTGCCCACCCCACCACCCTGCCTCACCCGCAGATCTCCACGGTCCCCACCAGCGGGACGCTCTGGCCCACCCACTGCAGGCGCTTCTTCTGCTGCTCAGTGTACGCGGGCCGCTCTTCTGGACACATGGTGTCCCAGGACAGCGCGGCCTGCTGGCTGTCATGGCTGGGGAAGGCCAGGGTGATGCGAGTGCCAGGCTGCAGCGGGGCTTGAGAGAAGCTGGCGCACCGCTTCCGCGGCCGTTTATTGCCCATGCGGGAAGCGTCCCTGTGGGGGATCGGCAGCAAGGCAGGCAGGTAAGTGTGGGCATCCCACCAAGCTCGGCAAGACGGCCGTGATGCACGAAGGTAGTACTCTCTTCGCTTCATCGCAACAACCACGGTGAGAAAAGAAGGCGGCGGCGCGGCGGCGGCGGCGGGCAGGAGCGCCGCCCCTGCCCGCCTAACGCTGCTCCCAGTTTGGCGCGCCATCTCGGCTGCTCTCACCCAGCTGTCGCACATTTTACAGCCAGCTGCAACAGAGCACTGATGGTGATCAGATGGTGATCAGTCTCAATCTCTCAACAGCTGTTGCGAGCAAACCAGCTACAATCGAACGAACTCACAATGCCGGCCGACCTCAGCTGAAAGCTCACCGGCCCGGTGGGTCGAGGCCGACGAGTGGCTCTAAGCTACCGTGGGTACCCAAGTGAACGGCCTTCGATGCGGCACGTGTCATAAGAAGGCCGAAGCCAACGGTGAGGTGAATGGAGGGAGATGTGCCGCCAGGCAGAGCAGACGGCGCCGCCATGGCGGCACGCCAGCGCGCTGCAGCGGCAAAGCTCCGCCAGCAGCCAAAGCTTGGATCCTCCCAGGTGTACACTTCCCTCGAGGTCCCCTCCTTGCAAGGTCACGCCAGCCTATGCGATCGGCTTTCTGGCCTTGTGCATGCGCCAAATCGGCCCACCATGAGCCTCCACTGCATGCCAGCCCTGTCCCTGCACCCAATTGGGCGCCGCCGTGGCGCCGTAACCCTCCTGTCTGTGGGGCTGCAAAAGACCTGCTATATATCTGGCTAAGCCGCGCCTGTTTGCGTTCCTTACCGCGTTTTGATGCACTGCCTGCATCACGCCGCTTCACCTAAACAGCGATGGCGCGCATTGGTCTCCCCACGGCACCCACGAGCATGCTCTGCCCTCGTCTGCCCGTGGAAGTTGGCCTGTCCAGCGAGTGGCACGCCTGCACTAGCGCGTGCCAAGAGGCGGCCCTGCATTAACACACTGCAACGGCACTGCGGAAGGCAGCGGTTGCTGCAGCCCCACAGCGGCGGCTTAGCATCTCTGGTGCCCTGCGGCACTCCCAAGCAGGTTGCTCAGGGTGCCCCAGCTGCAGTACCTGTGCTGCCCTGTGATGCTCTGCCCGCCCGCGGCATGCCCGGACCCACCATGCCGCGAGGGGACCTCTGAGTGTCAACACGATCCAGCACCGTCACAGCTGCCTCAATGCCCAGCTACAACCCACCCAGGGGGAGAAGCACCCAACTGCTGCAAGTTGCACGTGGGTGCTGCATTGGCGCACATTGGGGAGCATGCAATTGAGTGGCATACTGAGGCGTGCAATGCTTCCCATACCAGACAAGTGTATAAGCCACCGGTCAAGCCATGGCCAGGAAGGGATCACAAGGTTGGCCCACTCCGCCTGTCTGCATGAGGCCGGCAGCAGTACGGCATGCAATGCGCAGGACAGTCTGACTGAGTCAACAGTGCGACATCTGGGCTTTAGCGCTGCATTGCTCTTTCTCCCGCTGCGGTTTTCAATCCAGTCAGGCACGCAGCTTTCGTTATGAACACTAGTGGATCTGACCCAAAAACCCGACATTGTTCCCGACGTTTCCTGCAGGCGCAGAATCCATTTCCCCACCTTTTGGTTTCCCTAACTAAAATGGCACTATCCCGCACAACAAACTTGTGCCTCCCAAACTTGTTGCGTGGGGAACTTGTGCGGGAAAGAACTCTGGAGATGACAACGTCGGGAAACCATGTCTGTCGGGAAGTTTGTGGGGATGAAGGGCGGGATTACTTTGCCTGCTTGTTCGCCTATTACGGGTTATGTTCAGGAAAAGTCCGTTGCTT